>VYZQ01069230.1:0-10125 GCA_013400655.1 Mystacornis crossleyi
ATGAAAAAAACCCAACAAAAATGAAAGAACATCACCCAGTTTTGTTTCATAAATAAGACCCATTTTTGTCTTTGGGAAATGTGTAATCTGAAATTTCTGAGTTGATCTGGTATTGTCAGACAGAGCAACACCTTAAGAGTTTCTTTTTCTGGCTCCTTTGGGATATTGTGAATACAGTGCTTGTGGTCAGGAGGTTATGGTGCCAAATTTGTAACAAAGTGTGTTGGAAATCAACATCCTGGAAGCTGTGAAACCCAAGCAGCTCAGTCAGGTAGGTGTTGGTCATTAGCCAAGAGGTCAGTGATAACACCACAGCCCAGTGTGCCCAAACCAGCACACTGTGAAGAATGAGCTCCCTGAGACTGTTCCTTTTCCCAGAGAGTGCAGACTCCCTGCTAGGGCTGGACTGTCTCTCTCTGCCTTGTCTGCAGCTATAGCTCACCGGCAAAGCCAGAGGAACACAGTCCAGCCAGCTGAGCTAATCAAAAATACAATAAACACTGATGAGAAATGTCCACGTGTCTGAATTCAGAAGCTTCTGATTAAAACCAACTTGTTTTAATAGAATAAACTCTGGCTTCCATAGGTCAGACTTTAAGAGGACTCACCTGCTTCCCAATTGTCTTGTACTATTGAGTATTTAACTAATGATCTACTAAGCAAATCGGAGAGGAGCAGGCAGGTTATTCTCCAGTCACAGACTCCATCACATATATGACTACAATTGCTAGTGCATGCATTGCTATAAATCAAAGGGACAAGATTAGCTGTGTCACAGGTCAGACTTCCACTGGGAAGGGAAAGGGGACAGTCACTGGGCAAGTGATTGGGGAACTGGGAGGGATAAAGATTTGAGAGATACATGGAGCTTGTTCCAGAGCTCCCAATGCTTGCATGCAATCTTATGTCACAGCCTGACATTTAGGGAAGGTGGGGAGGGGAAGAAATAAAAACCACAACCAAATCAAGACCAAGAGAGGAACAAATGAAGTCACGTGGACCAGGGGTCATCTGGGTTTAGTAAAGCTCTCTGCCTCAGATGAACTGCTCAAGTTCTTTTTTTTTTTTTTGAATACTGTTTAGAAGAGGGACAGCACAGAAACATCATTTAAATCAGTTCCTTTGTAAGAAAAAAACTTCCACACCCAATTCTTCTACAAGAAACTATAATTCCTGGAAAATCCAGACTGCATGAGAGTCTGGAATCTGAAGGCATTTATCACTCATTCAAGGGCTGCAAATTAGTTAACAGTAAAACGGACATAATCCCAGCTGAAGAGGAAAAGGAGAGCTACTTAGGTGTGTAATACTCCACATGCTGCAGGATACACTCTTCTCCTGGCTGGTGTTAAATGCAAGGCGAGGGGGACACTGAGGAACACTTCTATTCATCCCCATGGGTGCAGACCCTCTGAGTCTCAGCCTGACTGAGCACAGACAGAGGAACGTGAACTGGTTTTCTCAGGCTAAATAGTGACTAAGAGATCAAACCACGAACAGGATCTGGCCCAAGTGCCTCCAGCCCCCACAATACTTTCATGCCAGCCTACATTCAGGCTTCAGCTCTGGCCAGCCACTGAGCTAATGAGGTTGGATACCAGCCAAGGCAATAGATTTATCGTGTGACAGGGAAAATAACCGGCATATGTTGGCTTCAGGGAATTAACCATTAGTTCAGACTTCCTATCCTTAATGCTTTCCCATTTCTGATGCTGCTCCTCTTCAAACAAGGCTCTCAGAAATACACAAGGATTACTGTGACTTCAGGTTTAAGAGATGCTACACCAGCAGTAAGGCACTTCCCTTCAGAAGGTCAAATATACACAACAGGAGAACGGTAAAATCTTTCACTTTATCCTTAATTGCTAGGCCTTCTTAACAAATGCATCTAAATAAACCTGAAGTTGCAGTTCCATAGCAATGATTTTTCTCTTAAACAAGGAAAGAGGAACAAAAGCAAGTGACTCAGGCTGGCCTGGAAATGCAACAAGAAGCTGACAAAGCAACAGGGTCAGTCACGCAGCCAGTGTGTTTCACGGGCTGTTAGAGGCAGTCAGTGTTATTCACACATTAGAGAACATTAGATACTAATGGTACCTCGCCCAGCAGCAAGATCCTCCTACTGCTTCCATACCACAGGTATCGTCTGCAGCTGGGCTTCACAGACTTATTAATGTAAGGAGTCTGGTTCAAATTAGCTAAAAAGCCTCCAGCACATCACAGAAAACTTCTAAGACATCTGGACCTCACTGTGGCTTTTGCCCCTAGGAAGCAATTAGACATGTAATTTTAAGAACAGTTTGGTCGCTTTGCTGTTCTCACAACTTATCCTTTCATACTCCTTACAGGTTGTGAAGAGTCTCTCTGCATCTGCAAGGAGACAAAGTATCTTCCTCCCTAAATTCTGGAGGTTCAGGAAGAAGGGATATTTTAGGAAATACTTTTTATTGTATTCCAGTACTCTGAAGTAAAAGTTACCTGCCCGGCCAGTGAAACACACCTCCAGCATATGAGAACGAGTCCACGTGCAAGACACTGTAAGGCCAGCATGAAATTTGCAGCTCTATTGCTGGTCCACGTGAGATCATACCCTTGGCTGGCTGCTCTTCCCTTTCAAACTATCCCCTTGAACTTCCCCAGCTGTCACCTGTGCTGTGCATCTACCTAAGAGTGCAGCTGCCTGGCTCCGTCCTCCGAAACTGCGGCTAAAGGAACTGTGCCTACTTGCATAGGAGGCTGGGCGGCTGGGCAGCCAGGGCAGGAAGAACGCCGGGATTTCGGAGTGCAGGAGCTCTTCTGCCACAAAGGCCACCTCAAACCACTTCCTCTGGAAGGCCGAGAAGTCATCCATGGCAGCCGTGTGCCACATGGCAGGCTGCTGCAGCCCCACTGCACAAGGGGAAGGGCAATTCCAGTTAGAAACAAGTGCTCAAGACTCAGAGAGAAAAGCAGTTCTTGCTGAAAAAGAGGCAGGATAAAAACTACTTTATGTTTTCTGCAATTGTTTGGGGTTTTGTTTTTTTAACTAAAAAGGCTGAATTTCTCAGACTCTCTTGAGATCAGTGTTTTTGGCTGCTCCCAAAATGCATTCCTGCTGCAGCACCCCTAAGAATCAAGAACAGCCTAGTGATTATGCAAAGGGATAGTGAGGAAAGTCTTGTAATAATAGTGCTGACCTCGGTCTGGTTCTTTGTCCACAACAATCTTGTAAAAATAAAAGCCATAAATAAAGGTTCGTAAAGCTTCTCCAGACGCATGGACAATAAGCTGCTCCTCTAACATTTTCTGAACAAAAAAAGAGAGAACAGAGCAAACAAGATAAACACTCTTCAAGTAAAATTAAAAGGTTTTTGGAGAACATTAGGAAATAATTTTCTTTTTCTTGACATCTTTTTGTCCAGATATGTGCCTAACAAGAATACCAACAAAGTTCTCTCTTGATATTCAGTAAATGTAGCAATTTCTTATCTCCCTGAGAAATTGTGTTTGACCTTTCCACAGATGTCTGTCTTCCTCCCATAGCCTGCTCTGGTTTTATAGATGGATATATAGAATGTAAGAGTTTGGAAACATTCTAAGTTCTCTGTTAATTGATATGGGATCTCAGCAGAGGAATGAACTCCAGAACATTTCCAGCCTTCTGCCCCTGACACAGTTCAGTACAGAGAAATCCCTTGATGAATACCAGCAGTGCTCCTGCATGAAGTGCATCTGCTTCAGCATCCATATCAGAAAGGTCATATGCTAGTTTTATTACAACTTTATTAACTAATTACTAGAAAGGAAAACCAAATCACAGCCTAGTGCTTCAAATCCAACACAATGCAGAGTACTTGTTAAGTATCAGCTAATTGGAAGTTATAAACAGAACCATCATCGTGTAAGTAGAAAGAAATACATATTACTACTGAAGAATATGTTGCTGTTTAGTGACAGGGAATCCCAAAAATGTCATCATTACCTCATATTCTGTTGAGCGCTGCTTTCAATACTCATCCATAAGAGGATTTTAATAAGTAACAGAAATTATTGCTATGCTTTGCTCTAAAACTTTACTTTCTTCACACTTCACAGAGTGAGGCGTTTCAAGCCCTCCATATGCCCCTGGATAGTCTCCTTACCTGCATTATGTCAATGGCCATGGCCTGGGTTTGCACCCCTTCCACGTTATTCACCAGCCAGTGCACAACCTCTGCACTGATGAAGCAGTACGGGGAGAGGCCCTTCTGTTCTGAGAGCAGCTGGATCCCTGTGCTGAATCACAGCAAGTCACACGTGTTAACACAGGCTGACTGAGAGCTCTTTTAGGTACAGAGACAAAAATCACTGCTGGGGGAAAGAAAAATAGCGGGGGAAGATAAAATACAGGACAAGAAATGCACAAGGCCCCTGGAGTGATGTATTGGCTTTTGGTAACAAGATGAAGAGCTGACATTGGCAGCACTTTAGTGGCTTACTGGGAATTCTTGATTTGACAAGGTTCTGGGACTCTAATAATTAAGTCTTTGCTCGTACCTCAATTTCTATAAAATTCCTTATTAGAGAGTCTGGAACTGAATCACAAAAGAAGTTTAAAGCCCTTCTACAGCTGACATGAGGCTCTCCTTTGAGTGACTCCACTTCTCATGTCCTCTTACAAAACATCTCATCAGATGTTAAGCACATTTATATTAAAAACTTACGTGGGGTGTTTCATGGCTTCAAGAATCTCTACCAAAGTGGAGGAGGAAGTCAGAGCACTTGTCGAACACTGCTGAGAGCTGGGCAGTAAACAGAAGCACGTTCAAAAGTCAAGAAGCTGCCAGATTTGTTCAAATATGTACATTTAGGAAAACTGCTCTCTCTTCTCAACAATGACTTTGCCACATTTATTTCCTTTTTCATCTCAAGAATGACAACTAAGAGCATCAGATGTGTGTTTCCCCCCTGAGGTCACCAGGACACTGCTATATGGACCCAGTGCACACTGTGTCACAGACAGCCATACTCAGGAGCAATTGAGAGCAAACATTCTGAAGTTGGCTAACTTTTTTTTACTGTAATATACAACCACAGGAAACAGGTGCTAATAAAGTTTATTTTCAACATTGCTTCCTCCCCAGTGTCTCACTTCCAGGTTAGAACCTCTTGGATTTAATCAACCTACTTAATCCAATTAGACCTGCAGACCCTCCCCTTGCCAAAACAGACTGAAGATGTCAATTCAAAGCCTGGTTTCCTACTAGCAGATTTCAGAAATGGAATTTCTTCATTTTTTGAAGAATGAAGCTGCTCTTGTGGGTGGAGAAATCAGGCCTTGCGTTCATTTAATTCTGGAAAACTGGGTTGCAGGGCTTATTTTACTACCACTCTCTCTGCACGTGGAAATGCTGCAGTAAGGTCTTGTGACAAGTGCCTGCTCATGCTGACAGGCACAGCACAGCCTGTTCCCAGGTTCCTGTTTAAGTGCCCATTCCCAGAAAGGGGCTGTAACTGAGCAGCTCTGCAGTACAGCACTGCTGGGCCTTTCCTACCTGCCCTCTGCAGCCCCAGCTGTGTTGAATCCCAGGTCTGCAACATTCTGGGTGCTTCCCAGGGCCTGGGTGCTGCCCCTGTCAGGGACCTGCCCCGTGGTTATCAGAGTGTTGCCATCTGAGGCTGCGGGAACCGACTGATCGATAGAGACCTGTGAGGAGTAAACACAGCAGCATCTCTATGAAATCCATAATGTAATCCACTTCCCATTTTCTCCCCTCCCCACATCATCTGTGTCTCAGCCCAAGTTAGTCAACAACAAGCAATACTCTAAGGAAGCACAAGCATTTGCAGAAGGGATAAATTCAGTCTTATTTTGTCATCACTACAGAGCTCCTCACAAACAACAAATTCAGACCCAAATACAGATGAGGATCACCAACCCAGCAACAATTGTGTTGAGACAACTACTGGCAAACCAGCAACACCAGTCCAAACCTGACATTTTCAACCCAAGTGAATAACTATGATTATAAACATGCAGTAGACAGAACAGGACACCTAATCACTATGGGGAGGTAGTAAGCATTTAGAAAACATCGTTTCAAGTCTAACTCTCAAAAAATATGCAAATGTATCACACGAATTCAAGTTTCATAATGCTCAAAAAAATCAGCTCATCTTCCCTCCTTTCTCAGGGCAGTATGAGAAGGCTGGTTGGCACCCACCCACACCTATGTCGCCAAGACAACAGGAACACTTTCCTCCTGCAGGAACACTCTCACTATTCCAATGGTAGACTGAATAGTTCACAAAATTAACATTAAATCATTTCAGAAAGAGCATGAATGCTGAAGGATTCAGCTAAGTACAGGCTGTAATTGCCATCTGTCATTAACACGTATGGTTTAGTAAAGGCACATTATATAAAAACTGGAGAGGTGGGGGAGAGAACACGAACGGCAGAGTAACTCTAAGTCAAGCTGGTGTAAATATGGGGGCTGCTCTGCAGTGATGAATCCACAGCACATACACAGCTAAAAATCACAAAGCTGGTAGCTTGACTTAGGTCTGACAGCCAAGAGTCCTTTAATTATGCCATTTCTCACACCCCAAAAATCTCTAATGGCAGATGAACCTTTCTGGGCAGCTAAAACCAGCAAATGCTCCAGGGTCAACTCTACAGTGCCCACAGTCAGCAAAAGCCACTCTCCCTCCTCAGGGCTCACTTCAACCAGCAGCATTTTCTGTGGGCACACTGTGTTACTGCTGATTCCTAACTGCTGTTAAGTGGACAAACGACTTCTGTTTTCAACCAAGATGACACTAGTAGTTTCAGCCTCAGTTGTTTAGGAATCCAAGGACACGATCTGGATATCTCCAGAGTCACCTGTCAATCAAACACCACAGAACAAATTTAGCCAAGAACCAGACAAGCGAGCTGTTGCCATTTTGTTCAGTGAGGAAAGATGGAAAACAAGCACTTACTGAAAACCAGAAAGAGCAGCTTTAGTAGTTTACAACACAGTACTGCAAAGGATAGGGAGACAGGGCGCGAGAACATCCAGAACACAGCACAGACATCGAATGGTGGAAAAAATGGTTGCATCTGCCGCTTTGTCCTGCCAGTGCTGTGCATCTCACTCTCAGTGAGAGCATCTGGAAACTAACAGAGGTTCCCAGCACGGCAAGCTCAGGACACAAATGCTGTCCATCACCACGATCCAAAAGCCAGAGATGACAACAACCCATACAAAACTAACCTGTGAGTAGAAGGCTGAAGCTGTGCGTGGGCTGCGAACAAAATCCATAAAGAAGGCCCCATCCTGAAGGCATCAGAGGAAGGAGGCCCATTAATGGCAACAGCAACAGGAACAGGGAGTTGAAGAAAAGCAAATACAAGGTTGTGCAAGTATGAAATGACCACAGAGAGAAGGTATGAGGAGAATGCAAATCCCAGACCCAGAAGGTCAGATGCAGCAGAATGCACAGTATCAGGAATTACTCACACACATATCCTCACTTTCTCTCTCTGTAACAGGACATTGCTCTTCCTTGGCACGGACGCTTTCCCAAAATTTTTAAACCCACATTGATCAGAAGCCAATTGAAACTGCAGCCTTCCCTCCATACTTCAAAGGAGAAAGTCTTGAGCTCTGAAGTATGGGGGCTTCAATCCCAAATAAAAAACTGAAATACACAAACCACAGGTGTAATGACAAATATCCAAAGACGGACGGGGGTTTTTTTCTAATCTGTTGGACATTCAAATGCTAAAGAGGGAGAGGCAAAGGAGCTCTTTAGTCAGAAGTGCACTCTTCCTCTTGAATGCAGGTCTGGTATTGTGCAAAGGAAAGGGAAGAGAAACTCATCACAAAGATCCTTCCAACACTGTGTTTAATACTTCCTGCAAAATTAAACAGATACTGCCTGTGCTATGTTCCTGCCTACTTACAAGCCCTGGTGAATTTATCCCCAGCTGCAATTCAAAGATGTGTCAAGAATCTCTTATCATATAAGACAATGCAGTGGAACTCATCTGGATTTTCATTACCTATTTGCAATTCCTTATTCTGTTCCCTCAGCAAAATATTTTTGTCTAGCCTGCAGTTAAGATGATGCTTGCCTCGATACGTACATATAAAACATTTTCTGGGAAGAATCAATGCCAGGGTTACATGACTGGCAATTTACACAGTGCAGAAGCAGGGCCAAGCACCCTGGATCCCTGAGGGCAAAGACTTCCCAAAGAGATCACAGACCAAGCAAACTCACTGGGTTAAAACCTCACGGTGTTGCACAGGACTGGCTGAAGTGACCTGTCAATTCTACTCTGAAACAGAGTAAAGTGAAGCCAGTGGCTCAGTTTTGGTCTGGAATAACTCCAGCACTGAGGAGCGTGTTAGAAAAGCACTTGCGACAATTTGTCAGTTCTCTGGCTTCAAGTGTGTGGAAAGGCAGACTTCCCTATGCTGGGCAGCCCTGCAGGCACGAGGCACACACTTGCTGCTCTTCTCAAGTGAGCACAACGCTGCCTGCCCACTGGCATCTTTCCAACGGGCATGAGCCATCAATTAGGAGATTCCAATTGCTTATCTCCCAGTCCCTGTGTGCAAATATTTACAGGAGTGTTTACTGCTGCAGCATGAAAGGCTTTCAATTGACAACACACTCTTCCACAGTCTCCAGTCAGCCTTCCAGAGAGGCTTTTGAACATTACTTTCAACATTACTCAAGATGGCATTTTCTGGTAGCACAAAGTCTGCTAATTTGGTCCCAGCACACTCCTGTGCCACTGCTAGGGAAGCCCGTTTTGCCTTTTCCCCGCTTTGCCACACAGAACAACTGGACACAACATTCTTCTCTCCTGCATTTCACATGGAATTTTCACCAGTTTTACTGGTAGAAAGGGACATTTAAGATTTCTGTATTTAAAGAGGGAAGCTGATTTTTCAAAATGGTATTAGAGGAGAATGCAAAGCCTGAATTATGATACGGAAGTTTGCAAACACGCCTCAAGTCAGTTTGAGCACCTACTGTTTCCAGGTCTAGCACATCCTGCTCCAGACTCTCATCTGTGTTCTCCAAACACTAATACTACGAGTAAGTGTCTAGTAGTGAAATGATCACAGTTACTCTATCACTTCAACTTTTAGTATCTAGGTCTCCAGGATAACACAATACTTGTTCCTGGTGGTGGCACAAAACAGTGGATGTAGAAACATTAGATGCTAAGAGAAAAATGCTGAAAGAAGTGGTTGATAGTGATGAATCTGAGAACTTTTTCTTTTCAGTATTTGAACTGTTGAACCCAAAGACAGGTCACATTTAAATCCTCTATCTTTATTCAGTTCCTTGTTACTTCTGTTGAAAGATCTCCTTGCAAGAACACAGGAAAATAATCGAGTATTTCTGGTTGGACTTGGAGGCAGAGTTCCTGCTCTCCTGGCTTTCATAGAACAGCTGACAGAAAGGCTGAGGGATAGCACAGTCTTCTCTTTAAGTGTCTGAAGAGAGCTCCAGGAAGACCACCTTCTCCAGCCTGGAGTCCAGCCAGTGAAGGAATAACATCTGAATCACTTCTCAGGAACACATCCCCTCCTCTAAGCGGAGGCAAGAGGCTCAAGTTCCTGCTGTTAAAATTCCACTCAGTGTTCACACAGCCACAATCTAGAGGCTGATTCTGCTCTCCAAGACAGCCTGCACACAGATGCAGACAGCACTGTACTGCTACATCTGACAGTCAAGCCATGACTGAAATGAAATGTGCTACCAGCAAAGGAAATGCACTAATTAGCAAACAGCACTTAGATCAGCAATTAGATCAGCAAAACACTGAGTTGGCATCCCAGGGATTCCATATCATTGTCACACTTACAGAACTGAATTTCTCTGCCCTTGCACACAAAGGCCAGTACGGGACGAGCCCTTACTGGATTAGACAGTAAGATGTGATATGATATAGCCAAGTGCTCAGAGAAATAATCTTTGATTATTGGAGGAATTCTTATGTAGAAATAGCAGCTAAAGAAAGACCAGGAAGTCTTTACCTTCCGAGGGCTGTCCATATAGGTGGGTGTGATAGCCATGTTCCCGCTCTCTGAAGGCTGCCCAGAGCTCTTCCCAGAAAGCATTGCTGCTTGCTGCTCCCCCAGTGTCCTAAAAAAAAAA
>VYZQ01069244.1:0-18233 GCA_013400655.1 Mystacornis crossleyi
ATCATATAAATGCTCCAAATGCTAGACTGATATCCTCTAGGAGTAAACTAAGTCATAGAGAAGCCCAGTTTGGCTTTAAATCACATCTGTAAATCTGTGCCAGAAATTGAAGCAAAGCCTACTGATGCTGATGTTCAGTTGATATCACAAGCCCATCTCCTGCCCCAGATAGTTTAGTCTCAGGAAAGAGCCAAAGTCCCTTTATTTGCCACACAAGAACATCCCCCACTGTTACACACTGTCCTTCACCATCCACAAGCTCTCTGGAAGGTTCCACTTGGAAAGTGGTGTCAGTAGAAAGATACTTTGATTGGTTTTTGCATCTTTCTCTATTGACTTCCCCTCTTTAAATGGATATTAACTCACCACGAACAAAATTTTATGTTCTCGTCCACCAAAAGGAAGAGAAAGGAGAAAAATGAATGCCTATATAATAAAACAAATAGTAAAAGGGACTGGGTGGGGGTGAAGACATCCATCCTATAAGAATAAGAAGTTAGCTCCATGGAGGTGCCAAGCACATGACTTGGATCAGCACTGCCATTCTCTAAAATAGTTGAAGGGTCTGTAATGTGCCCAGTGGTGCAATCGTGAGCTGCTGGAGACATGAGAATGGGGACTTTCATCAAGATTTCTTCTGCTGGTGTTGTGGACGGCCTCCATTTGGCTTAGAGGAGGATAGGGATGAGATCCTGCAACTGTTTACACTTGAGGTGTGAATATTCCTCCTCTCTCCTTAGGTTTGTGGCTTTTTTTGGACAGTAGCACAGCAGAACATCCCCCTGAGGAGCACTGACTTTCCCTAGAAAGTTGTTCAACTCTGGTAGAAAAGGATGATCCTGAACTTCTCCTTGCTGTGATCCATCTGTGAACCTAGGTCCACTTCCAGCAGGATGCGCAGGGCCCTGGGCTGCTGGAGTTTGGTTTTCTCAAAGCAGCAGCTCTTACAGACTGGTGGGTCTGTGGCCATGATAAACTGCAGCCTGGCCAGGAAGAACAAACTGAGCCTGGAGCCTTCCTTGCTGCTCTGCCTTCCTTGACCCCACATAGTGAGCCACGCTTCCCACTGCCCCTGATGATTCAGGGGGTCTGAGACCAGGGGCTGGCTTGAAAGGACCCTTGGCCTGACCTGCTCCAAGAGCCATTTATGCTCTTACATGCCCTGCTAAAGCAGCGGTACCAGGTTTGTAAAGACTCCTTCTATGCCTGACATTTTCGACCTGTAGTTCCCAAGGCAGAGAAAGTGATTATAGCCTTTCTCTTGCCATTTCCATCCATTCTGGTTGAATTATTTCTAGTGTCATGGTACTGGAGCCTTATGGAGACCCTCCTGCTCAGATGGCATTTATGACTTCTTTCAGATAACACCCAGACAAGAGAATGGAAAAACAAGAAATCAAAACATGATTTGGTGTGTTAAATTTTGTGGAAAAGTGGGAAGACCCACTTCAAACCCTATGTTATTTGCAGTCTGTTTTGGTTTTGACTTCAAGGCCTGTTTGAAATCCTCCTGCAGAAAGATGCATCTTTCAAGGTACTCCAGTGTCTTAAACAAGCTGAAAAAAAATGGTATTCCCCATTCCATATTCCACCCTCTATCAGTAAAATCTGTGGGTACAGAAGAGTAATCAGAGAGGTTTTTCTTTGGGGTAGAGGATGCATAAAGCACACAAGATCAGAAAGCTCTCTTAATGTTGAATTTGAAGTCTGCGTCTGTGGTAAATTAAAAGAGAACTGCCACCCAAAGAAAAGCGGATAAAGAAGCCCACATTTGTCTAGTGTGTTGGTCTTTACAACTCAAGGGTTCAACACTAATGAGTTATGGGTTGGCCCATGAAAACATAATGTGTAAATTAGGAATTTAATGATGTGTAAGATTAAAAGCTGTGCGGGGTTGCATTTATTTAAGGCTGCCATCTTGTGTTCAAAGAGGAATTACTTTATCAGACAATGTCCCTTTCACTAGGTTTAAATTGATTCCGTTATGCGTGTTATGGAGGGTACTCAAGTGCCCGAGACTGCCAGCTGACAATATTTCCCACTAAATGCCCTTTCTGTAGCTCAGTTTGCAACTTCATAATAGCAAACATACTGTGCAGGCCATAATGACTTCATCCTAATTTCCAGAAATAAATAAGTGTAGATTTCCCTCCCTACATCCCTACCCATACATCAAGCTGCAGGAAAGCTCGGATTAAAGACAAGAGAGGTAAAAATGGAAGTTCAGCTTATCTTTTTGACTGGTTGTACTGATGCTTCACTGCCAAGTCTTCTACATCCACCCAAAACCTCTTTCCTTTCAAAAAAAACCAAACCCAACCCCAAACCCAAACCATACTAAACAATGAGGGGGACCTCTACATGTCCATTTTCATTGCAATGTGTGTAGTTAACTTCTAGCTACTTGCACGGCAGTGTTTTGCAAACCAGGATTCCTGGTTCTCAAGTCATGCCCTGCCAGTGTTGGTAACCAACAAGGGGCTCTTTTGGGAGCTTGACACAGAGCCAATCATGCATGTTAGAGCTTCCTGGGACGGCAAAAGGACTCTTGGTGGGAAGGGCTCAGTCTGTTTTGTACACTCTGATCAGCACAGTTTTAAATTGTATAACTCCTCCCTAATGCAGAGAAGAAAAAGAACGGTGGTTGAGTGTTCTGCAGAGCCTCAACAGAGAACAAGTCTGATCTGATTCGGTTCACCAATGTACCGAAATTTTAAGGTAAGGCCCAAATCAGCTGAGGCATTCAGGCTTGTAGTTGGGTAAGCTGAGAGGCCCATGTTTCCCACTTAGCTACTTCCTGAGCTTGTGGGCAAGTTCCACCCATCATCCACTGGTTAGAGCAATCTTTCAACAGATGGAAAACCTGTTTTCAAAGCCTCACCCTGCCTAATTTGGGCAGATCTAGGTGTTCCTCCAAGTAAAATGACCTGACCGTCAAGCTCAGGACTGTATAGATTGATACTAGAGCCAAGGTGATTGCTAATTCCGTGGCATTTCCCTGAGCTATGGCTGAGCAAGGTGTCAGTCCCTGATCCAGGGAAAAGTGAAGTGAAACAGTGGCATGAGGAGAGGCTGCACCCATAGAGATTCAAGCCTGGGCCAAGTGGATTTTTAAGACAAGCATCCCCCCTGCAAGTGAATGTCCTGAACCCATGGATATTGAGGAAAATATGACAGATGGTTAATGGCAAGGCAATGGAGTAGTGAATCTCTAGAGAGGATAAGCTTCTGCTGCAAGTCTGAAGTTGGGAAGATGATGCCCTACAAGAGATGTGGTTTAAGTCTAACTCCTTTTATTAGCATTTCCTGTTGAGATAGATGAGGCTTTATATTTAACATTTGAGCTACTGTGCATGCACAATATTGTGTTTTTAAAGTTGGGTTCAGATAGGACAAGTTTGTATCTATCTTTGTTTTCAGCTGACCAGATATGGATGATCCCAGCCTGAAACTATCCCTGTGTTTGTGCACTGTGTTTGTGTGTGATTTATTCCTCACTGCTTATTTACAAGAGCCGTTTTTTAATAGCTGAATGGTATAGATTTTCATACTTTACTTTGTCTTCTGTAATTGGAGTAGAGACCATGCCTTACTCTCTGTTTAGGCAGTGTTTATCACTGAGTTGCTCAGAGTCCCAGGGGCAAGTTCAACAGAAATACTAGCGAGAAAGATATCTGTAAACATGGACATAGTTCATATTTCTGTTTTCAGCCTTGTTTCCTAGGGACACAAAAGTTACACAAACACAGTGTTTATCTGCTAGTCCCCAACGATGAGCTTTTGAGCTCCACTGGTCAGCACGGAATCAAATTTGGCAGAGGGCCGGGGCAATGGCAGTACTTGGGGAAGAAAGACACCAGTTAGTACTTCCACCAAAGAAAAGCTGGAGAGAAGATGCTACCCATGTTCTCTGGCATCTGACAGCTCCCCCATCCAAATCTACATATTTTTGGTTGAGTCACAGCATGTGCTGTTTCTTGCCAAGCTGAAAGGCTGGAGAAGGGGTGTGAGGGCATATGGAAGCATGGTAGAAACCACACAGGGCAGGAGGAGTGCACTGCAGAGATGAAAAGAAGACTGGGTTTGGGTGTTTAAGTAGCATGGAAGAGACCGGAAGCTAGAACAGCCTGGAGACTATGGGCTGGGGAAGGATTTGGGATGCTACCGTGGAAATTTCATGGTGAGAGGAAGTTTCAAGTGTCATAAAACAGGACGTTTTGAGGTCTGCAACTGAAATTTGCAAGGTTTTATTGGTTCTGCATACAGAGCAAACCACATGTGACTGATGTACTTGGTTTGTAGTTTTAAGTGTTGAGAGAATTTTTTTGAAAGGTTTGCTTTTCTGTCTGTAATCTAGCAACTGTTTCATGGAAGTTCTTATGAGGGAGAGAGAGTTGCTCCAGAAAGCTCCCAGTAATATTTGTTTATTACCTGCACTATGGGAGTCTGAGCCTCCGATGCAGCAGGCGCCATGCAAATACGCTGCTGTTACAGTAAACGCAGGAACGCTGCTGGAGGAGGCAGGGAGGCAACATTTTCCCTTGAGTACTTTATACAAAATAAGGATTTGGTGGTAAAGCAAACACATTTAAATGACGCCCACAGGGAAAAACTTGATTTTGGCCAAGAGAAGCTGGCTCCAGTACCTGCTATATACAAAACCCAGAGTCAACCAAAACATTCTTCTGGGCTTTCTTCTGCCAGCTCCTGAGGTACCCAGAGGAAATTCGATGTGGACTGAAAACCAGGTTACTACAGAGGTTGTTCGCTTGCAAGAATAGCCTGAAAGCCTGTTCTGAAGCTGAACGCCAAAATGCCTTGGCAGTTCAGTCATTGACTGGCAATCCTCCTCAGCCAATGCATGTGCCTGCTGCTCTGCTGCCTATTTTTAACAGGATGCAACTATTTATCATGTTTCTGGCTGAGATTTTTATAGTTGAGGCTCCTGCCATCCATCAACTCCAGACGATTTATGTGGGATAAGGGTTTCTCCCAGGATCGCTTCAAGCTCTCCAGACTAACAAACTGGCACATGACTTTGCCATCGGATCTGGGGACAACTTGAACATTGCAGTGCAGTCCAAAACCTCCATCTGGTCCAGCCCCCGGTGTGTGTCACACAGCCCCTCTGCTGCTCCTCATGGCACCGGCATCCGGCAGGCAGCGTGCCGTGCCGATGGGAATGTCTTACCTGCTGCCTCGGCTCATCAGCATCACAGCTTTGCCAGTGCGTAGGGCCAGGAGCAGGCCCACGTTTCCTTTGTGCCTCCAACCCTTTGATGCTGCATCTCTAACATTTTATTTTAAATTTTAAAAAGGTTTGGGTCAGAGGTGAGAGAAACAAAAACATCCTGGTTGCTGTTTCTAATGTAAGACAGTGTCAGGGGACGTGGTGAAATCCAGCTCCCGTTTCCTGTCCCTCACTGAGAGCTTTCCACTGACTTCAGTGGGGGGGGATGATTTTCATCCCCTTTGCTTTTAAAACTTTGCCATGAATTTAACAGGCCTTGAGATCCATGGGTTGTGCAGGGGTTGGGGTATTCTGTTTCCTATTTTGCTCCAGTTTATTTTCAACAGATATAACATTGCTACTGTTAGAAACGTAGGGAAGCAGCAAAATCAAATAATGTTGTCTCTGCCATGACAGACTAAAATAAAGCTTTTAGCAAGCATGAACAAGAGAACCTTATTTCTTACGCATTATGACACCAGATTCCAATACCTTTACGTCTGTTCTTTAGGCCACAAAATAACCCGCCCTGCTCATGATGTAAAATATACAGAGCACATGAAAATATGAAAATCTGGTTTATATCCACCAGCAAAAATAAAAAAGTACATTTATTTTCAGTAGGACTCCCCCCCAAATGGTATAATGATGGTAAATACCATAGATTTCTCAGCTGCTTTCACAAGTCAAGTACAACCCCCTTTTATTTTACTCCATTATTCTTGGAGACTCTCACCACAACACTCCAAATACAACAGAAACTGCTGCTGACAGGCCCTCCTTTGGAGTTATACATTGTAGCAAACTCATCCCTGCCCCTGTCCTGCTGTCTACACATCGTTTTCATGTATGGATATTAATTTATGTGTTCAGTAGAATACAAACGCTCCCCTGCCTCTATAAGTTATAGAAGCAATCATCTAAGGAAGCATCAGAAACTCTGAAGTCAATTCTGGCGTCATAATTTCATACTTTAACCTGAGATGCCAAATCATGGCGCTTTATAGATGAGAAGCGGGTGTGTGAAAGCACTCCCTTCTCAGAATTGCAGACTTTATTTCTCTATAAAACATATTTATGCTGGGAAATAGTGAGTGGCTAACATGGCAGTGAAAAGGGGGATCTGTGTCCCTGGGATAGCTTTGGGAGCTTGCTCCGGTTCTGGGGAAGGCAAGCACTTGGAGTGTTCTTGGGCAGGGGCTGCTCCTTCTCGCTCTGCATCCTGTGCACGTAGCACAGCGAGACTCCCAGGATCAGCCACGGTCTCTGATACAGATGCATTAATAAATAAACAACAGCAACAGCAGTAATAACGTTGAGTAACCCTCTTAGCCTACCCTATAATGTTATGAGCAAGCTCAGGAGGGAGGGTTCATCTGAGCCTTCTCAGTCACATAAATCAGCCAGCCAGGCAGAAGGTTTCTGATGCATGCAAACCCCCCATCCATTAAGTTCTTTGGGTTCCTGATTTTGCAGCTGCTGTCCCTTGGCTAAACCTGACCGTTTCTTGGGCTGCTTCATCCTCTCTTCTCAGCTAATTTTACACAGCACACTTTTGCACCTTGACTTATGATACCTTTCAGCATTTTCCTCCCTAAGGTAACACAAAAATCCTCTAGAAAGGAAGTCATAGAGCAGTAAATACTATCTGGGATAACATTTCAGTAAGAAGAACTCTTTTATGGACCACCTAAAACTATGCCTAATGCAATCATGGTCAACCCCTTCCCATATTTGATTTGTGCATCTGGGAATGCAATTTTTTGTAGTGAAAAGGAAATGTCTTCTGAGATTTTTGTGTTTCATTCCTTTCCTCTTTCCTCCACGCTGAGCTCCCGAAGATGATCAGCTCACCATGCTTTGTCTCTAGGTACTTCTGGAGTTACTCCTGCCACTGGCCACAGCTGGGGGCTCCTGAGAGTTGTCAGTGTCCCATCTTGCTCCTGGTATAGATAACACACTACCCAAGGCACACCTGAGTCCTGCCAGTCCAGGGTGCTTGGGGCTGACTCGGATTCCCAAACTCAGACCATGATCCTTTTAAAACCCTGCTCTGGCTGGAAACCATGCAGCACCTTCTCCCAGCATCCACAGCTTTTGCTTATTACAGGATTTGCTTCAATGCTCCTGAGTACCAAGTCATTTTGGATGATAACATATTACCCCACTTACAGAACCTGGTTTGATTACGCAGTGCATATGTGGGGAAAGCAGGGGATGGGACACAGAAGCAGAATCTTTCATGTAAGGCAAATTCCCAAGCAACCAGCTAATAGGAGAACACTGAGGATGTTAAGCAGATTAGACACATCAATAGAATCTACATAAGCGACGCCAAATTTAGCAACAGCAAAGGGGAAAACATTTTTATTATAAGTCAGACTCTGCTAGAGCGGTGGCACCAGGTCTATTCAGGGTTATGTACTGTGTTTCTTTGTAGCACACAAAATATTAAGTGCTGAGGAAGAGTTAACTAAAGTAAATGGGGTTGAAATTTCTGCAAAAAGAATGATGTACTGTACCTGTGCATTTTATAGCACGAGGTAAGTAGTTTAATGTCTCAGCCAATATCAAACACTTCATTTGCAAATCTTAGTGTGTTGGGCTCCCTGGTGATTTGTGTAATAAAATGGGATGGTTAAAGGGCATGTCCTTGCATTGACTATTCCTTCTAAATTTGAAGGGCCCAGCCGTTATGTAAATATTTACTATCATTAACTGCTGGAGTTCACTAGTTCCTAGTTTGCAAGAGTTGTCTGAAGTTACTGTTATCCATAGGCAGGGAGACGCTATCTGTAAATAGTCACTTTTACCTTGCCATGTCAGAGTGTGGCAGAAGGGAAGATTTGCCTTTGTCCTGCTTATCACACTTGACCACAGTCATAACCACCCAGTTTTAGTATCCACTTGCTGTCAGTACCTCACTGTAGGCAGTCTAATTGGTTTGTGGATTACTCGTAAGAAGTAGGAGGTAGGAACTGCCCTTGTGCATAACAGCCTGAGCTGGACTTAGTCCCTGTGCTGTGAGGACACAGCTATCTGCTTCCAGACCAAAAGGGTCCTGGACCCTGTGTGCCCCCAGAGTGCTCAGTCTGTGCTACTAATCCCTGCAAACCCAAGACAGTTTTGTAGGCAGGGCTATTGAGGTGTCTCTGCATTGTGTTCACAAACTCACAAATTTGGGCTGGAGGACAGAGGCACTGCATAAAGCCAGCTCAAACCCAGATAGGTTCAATGTCTTCATGTCTGTACGGTCACAGCTGCACCCAGGTTGTTTCCTGGAGAGTCACTTGGATCCCTCTGCATCGTGCTCCCCAGAGCTCTGCAGCACTTCACCTCGCTGAGGGGCTGTGCTCTATCGAGCCCCAGTGCCTGCAAAGGCCAGCGCTGGGCTGATGGGGCAGCCCGGAGCCCAGAGCGCAGCTCACAGACACCTGGGAGCCTGTGCTAACCCAGGTCTGGCAGAAGTAGCCCCAAGCCAGAGCTAATGAGCTCTGCTGGATCTGACCAATTCTTTAAGGACCGTCTCAGCTGTCTTCATGTCATGCAGACTAACATATTCGGAGGATTCTCATTACTTATGTTTCTTCGTTGCCTGGGGTGCTCCAGCCCCTCTGACTACACTGCTCGGTAAAGAAAAGAAGGAAATCAATCTTGAGCTTACAGGTGGAAACAGGAGAGGCAGGGAAGGCCAAAGGGTAGCAGATGTTGCATGTGGTGCCACGCTTCTCCTTGCGCTGCATGCCAAAACATTCTGGCTGTGCTTTTTATTCCCCCATTCTCCCTTAAAATCTCGTTTGACGCATTTGGCTGCTACGCTGCGCTGGTATATATGTGTGGGCTTCTGGAGCTGTCTCGGAATCTATGCCCGGGAGGAGGAAGGAGTCTTTAAAAATTAATACTGCGAGGCAGCTTTAGTGGCAACGTTGGCAGCGCAAACGGAATCGCTAGCAGGGAGAGCCCGGGATCTGCAGCAGGGAGCAGGACCCGTGGCTCTGTGCCAGCAGAGGTGACACACTCTCACACCCGCTGAGAGGAAAACTGCCTGCAAGCAACGTTGGTGTTTGACCCTTCTGTGAAGCTGTGAGAGTGAAGGCTCTGAAAATAACCACTAAAATGTCCCTTGCCTGCCCCCCATGATAGAGGAGTTCTCTGTCTCCCTTCATCTGCTGTGAGATCAAACACTCAACAGCATTTCCTGGCATGCTTTTGCTCCTCAGTGTGTGCCACAGCGCCTGGGAACACAGGCTGGGGTGGACTATATGGTCTTTTTTGTAACTCAGTATCATTTGGCTTTAGCAGTGTGAAGGATTTAAGTCTTGGGCCTCTCTCTACCTCACGTTCAAACCTTCCCTCTGTGTCTGGAGCAGCGATTTGGCCCTGCAGCTGCAGCGGTGGGCGATGTCCATGCTGTGCTAACACTTGCTCTTGCTTTGGCCAGCCCTGTTTACTTTTTCCCAGCTGCAGGTGCCCTTTGGCTTAGTGGATGGGGTCAATGCTGCGAGCAGGGCTGGCTGGGAAGGCAGGAGGAATGTGACCGCTGTTTTTTCCATTTCCTATTTTTTATTTTTTTAATCTCAGGCTTTATTAAAGCTTCTAGCATTTCATCTCAAATACATCTAGAACACCTTTAGCAGTCCTGGCATGCAGCTAAAGCACAGGGACATTGAATTGTCTGTCTAAAGGATTTTGGCTGCTGTGACCCCTGCATGTCTGATGACTAGGCTGTGGAGGGAGACGCGGTTTTATGACATTAAATATTAACAGCTGGATATTAATAATGAAGGCTGACAGCTCCTTTCCCAGTTCTTGAGGTTGTTTCTCCCCCAGCTGCAAGTCCAGCAGGATTTGTGCTTTTTCACTGCTTGAGCATTATGGTCAGGGCCCCCTGAACCCAGAGGGTCAGGGGAGGTAAGAAAAATAACACGGAGGTGTCAGTGCTGTGAACAGGAGCAGTTGCTGCCTGGCTGTGCCCGGCACTGCACGGGCTCTGGCTGCCTCTGGTTAGCTTCGTCACACCATGCTGATTGGAAAGCAATTTACCATAAAAGGCAGGGAAAATGTAGGAGGTTAATAATAAAACGGAGGGGAAAAAGTGGCATTGGGAGACCTAGGAGCAGATCCTTCCTGCATTGCTTGAAGCCAGAGGAGAATAAGTTATTTCAACAAGTTTGTGCTTTATTGCTGTCTGGCCTGTGCAAATAATGCATTCAAAATTTTCATATAAAGCCCTCCAAAATTACATTTTTCTCTCTTCTTTCCTCCTTTTCATTTCTTGTTGTCAGCTGTAGCTTTGCCCCAGCCTAGGACAGCAGAAATGCAGCTTCAGTGTGCAGCTATATCAGTCTCGTTCCTAAGATAATTTACAGGAGACTTTAATGCACGGGGCAGACGATTCCCTCCCACCAGCAGCGTCACCACAGCTGAGGAAAGTCATGTCTATAGCTCAGATCAGGTGGCTGGAGGATAGAGGAACACAAGTCCTTTCTTGAACTCCTGACCCTCAGGCCCTGCCCTGCAATGTGCTAAATGTTGCAGGAAAGTCACCTCAGAGGAATCTGAACAGGGCTTTATTTGAATAAAGAAATATGGCACAGAGCACACAATGGTTGTTAATAAATCACAGGTTGGTTTTATTTTGCTAGTGCAAGTCTGCCTTATTTTTTTCCATATTGGACTTTTCTCCAAATTACATTTTCCCAGTTGTGCACTTTTGTTCTTTTTACTATGTGACAAATGGAGGTGCTGTTTATTATTTATTCTTTGGCTTTAATGTTGTGCAAGCTAGATCAATTCAGTTTTTGATAAATAAGTCTGCTTTTTGCAGAAATTACCTGGTTGGATCAGTACTCTTTTGTTCTTTCTCTGCAAAGTCTGACCTCTAACCCTGTCTACTCTACGGTGAAACTCCATTTATCCAGACCACTTTTAAACTCTGTCTTGGTCAAATCTAGACCATGTCCTCTACTCTGACCCCTGTATCAAATACCAGCCTAGTACCCTTTTATGGAAAAAAATCCTAATGTTCCCCAAGCCCATAGTTAAACAGAGTGAGCTGTTTCTTTGGATTGACAGATTTTCTTGGAGTAAAACTCAGTTTTCTTCTGAGTAAAAGTAACTTACAGAGTATTGCTAAAAATACAAGCAGGACAGAAGGTTTGGGCTGCATGAGGTACATCTGGGCCATCGTGTGAGGTGCTGGGAACGAAGAGAGACCTTAGAAGAAGGTAAGGATGCTTTCAGCTTCTTAACTCTTCTGTGTGGCAAGGTCTGCCTTCAGTTTGGTGTCTTCTCATGTCTGAACACAACTGTAGGCAGAACAGAACATTAGACATGGATTTTGGGTCAGTCAGAAAGCAAAAGGCATTTTTTAAGTTTACTTGTTGTCTGTGTTTGAGTCCAACTGCTGAGTTGGCAGTTGTTGTCTGCCGAGTCCAACTAGTGTAAAATCAGAAGTCCAGTTGCTCCCTGGGTCATGAGATAAAAAATCTTGGTGAGGAAGAGGGTGTCTCTCTAGTTTTCAGAACATTATGGTTCACAAAATCAGGAATCTATATGAGACAGACAAGAAGACACAAAGGAGTGTATCTGGAAAAGAGACCAAGGTAACATTCTCATATACTCAAATCTTGAGCACAGGCTTTAGAGAGTATTGGGTATCACAAGGTCTTTGGTAAAATTACGAGACTTCACAACACAGGGGTTAAAATTGATCCTGATTTGCTCTTGCCTTCACCTAAAGCCAAGATTTGTTCAGTCGTAGTGATTTTTTTGGTAGTGATCATGTTTAAACACAGTTACATGCTGTACTAAGACTCATCCTACGGACTTTTTTCTTCTGTATTTTCCATCCTTGTACCTGTACCCTATCTGGAAGAGACGGAGGCTGTAATGAATTAAGCACTGGCCTCACCAGCTCTCTCTAAAAAGGCGGCCTTGGCTGTGGCCTGACAGGGATGAGTATACTGGGGAGGAAGAGCTTTCGGAGTTCTGACTGCAGATTGTGCCTCTCCACTTAGCTCGAGGGATTCTCTCCCCACCCACCTCTTTCCTTAAACAGCAAGAGGCTATGTTCCTTGCTAGCAGGAGCAGTCTAGAGCCTGTTCCCTGGAGGCAGAAGTGGCAGAAGCAGCAGGATGGAGAGCGTGGGTGAGGATGACACCCAGCCTTGGTGAGACTTTCGTTGGAGAACTCAGCCACAGTAGTAGAAACCCTGTGAGGGAGGGGATGATAATGTCCTGGGGCACTCATGGCAATCCCTGGGGGAGGACAGAAGGAAGGGGACAAATAGTCTCATCCTTCCCTACCTAGGACAGCAGTGATTTTATGGGAAAACCCCTGAGACTGTGCTGCTCTTGGTCGAGAAGATCGGCAGGGAGGACAGGTGCTGCAGCAAAGGCAGTTTAAAAATTAAATGGAGACGGAACGTTTCTGTAAGGGAAGCACCCCAGGTCAAATCAGTGTGAAGCCAGGGAAACCCAAGGGCCTGCAAACCAGAGGATGACAAAAGTTTCTTGCAACCCTGTATCTCCATAAAGCAGCCTCTGCTACGGTTCGAGATGGGCAATGGCAGCTCCAGGAGCTGTGTTAGAGGGTGTTGCCCTATGATCAGAGGCAGGATCGGTCTGCAGGGAAGGGTGGTCTCCCTCCTTACAGCCCGAGTCATTTCACTTGCCTGTGTGCAGTGGGTGCGAACGTTTTGATGCCCAGGGGCTGAAAGAGTGCAGGCACCATGTTATAAAGGCAAAGGGATATAGGGATCATGCATCAAGAGATGGCTGTTCTGGATTTCTGTTCCAGTGGCTGGAGGTTAGGGATGAGAGGCAAGGGGAAGCTAGACGTGTTTAATTGCCTGTAACTAATCAGGCATGTACACTCATCCTTCCCCTCCTCGTTCCTCTGAAAAAGTGCCCCCTCAGACTCTCTCCTGATTCCTGTGGAGCCAGCAATGAGGCAGCCTATACAGACATGGACACTGAAGTGCAGAACACCCCTGGCCTCGTGCTCAGTCCCTGCAGTGAGGCTGGATCATTAGGATCGGCACCATCAGGATGGTCATCCTTTCTGCGCCCTCTCAGCAAAATGAGTAGCAGCTTTGACAAACCCCAGGAATCGCTAGGAGTAGAACCTAGGTCTATTTATCATAGAATCATGTAGTACTGCTGTGGCAGAGTGCTTTACTGAGACTCCGAGGTGGGAAAACAATGTAGGATGAAGAGATGTTTGTTCGTAGCCGGAGCTTAAAATGATGTGCAGTGAGTTCCTTCATACATAATATTGGTTTTGAGCATCTTGGCACCTGGATTTTCAGTGGAAATAATTAACTTTGACAAACCAGAAATTTTAAACCAAGTTGGACAGAGGTAATTTTGGATAAAATGGGATCTGTTCTTCATAGGGAAAATGTTGCCGGCCCAATTTCCAGTCCTTGTAGTGACAGTGAGCAAAAGGCAGTTAAGAAAAGTTCTGGGGAAAAGCTCATGGCACCCATTCACTTATTCAGCTGCTGCTCTAAAAAAAATCAGATTCTCAGTAGAAAGGGTGCCTCCTCAGCATGCACACCTTCCTCGGGAGCCTGCCACTGCTGCTGCTGCCTGGCAGCTCCTATCAGGAGAGGGAAAGTGCTTGGAATGAAGCAGTGGGCAAATCTCTGTGCATCCTCTCCAGCTTTGAGCTGGCTGCTCTTCTGAGTCACTGTGCTGGGGAGGCTGAACCCCTGGGCTTAGAGCAGTGATCACGATCCCCGATTTAGGGTGAGACTCTGGCTTAGAGAGAGACACGAAAAGCAAACACACAGCGCTGCCCTAGGGAGTCCAGTTGGTTGGCAGCATTAGCAGTGAGGTGGCTATATTAGCATTTTAATCAAATAACTAGATATCCTAGAATTATATGTTTGAATCTCTGTAGGCTAAACATAGCTTCAGAGGCAAATAATTTCCATGTAATTTTAGGGTGGAGAATGTCCTTTGGGTAACAGCTGCCTGCTCTGCATGGGCATTAAAAATCCTGTGGCACTTTATTGAAAGCAGAGGTTTGTCTCAGAGGCCTTGCTTAAAACATCCCTCAGCGTGCTGGCTGTCTGCCCGGCTGCAGTCCTGACACCCAGGAGGGCGTGCAGCTCGGGGGGAGATACTGCAGCTCCTGTTCCCTGTATTGTTTGTAGGGTGCCATGGGAGCTGTGATATAAACACGGAACAGCTTGCCCAGGTCACAGCAGGAATGACCTTACTGGCATCGGGCTGAGCATATTTGCTTATGCGGTACAGTGGGTGCCCAGCCCTGGGAAGAGTGAGATCTTTGAGGACAGGAAAACAGATTGCCCAGTCACAGGCTGGCCCAAATCCTGCCCCATCAGCAGTATCCAGTGGCTGGTTCTATTGACCTGGGGCAGTCCACTGGTCCCTGCAGTGGACACGCATCCACAGGCCCGGGTTCAGTGTGAAAGATTTTCAGGTCTTCCAGGCTGTGCTAGAACTGACCATACAGATTTATTTTTTCCTGTTTTTTCATAACGTCAGAGATTAAAAAAAAGTTCTAATGATAAACCATCTGGAATAGGTTTCTTTTCAAAAGAAAAGAATGAAATAGATGTGAGTTGGCAGGAGCTTTCAGAGAGATTTCCCCACCCCCCTCTGTTTATATATTATGCAGAGAACTCTACAGGAAAATGGGATAGATGAAGTTGAGCATTTCATGACAAGTTGTCACATTCTGTGCATAAATTTCTCTAAAGTGTTAGGCACCAGTGGTGGGAGGAGATATTAGGTCACTCAGTGCTAATCCTGAAAAGTTTTGGGAACTTTGCATGTCCTTTGAGAGTGTCACTTTTACGGAACAAACATCACCTGTCTGGAATTATTCCTTGATATTGCATATAATCCATCCATTTATTTGATAGAAGTGCCCATAAAACCCCAGAAATGACCCAACAACACTCCCAATACTAATAATCAGTCCTATCCTGATGTTCATTTTTTATATCTTCCTGCTTCCTACTGCATAAAGTAATGAAGAACTAAAATTAATACTCAGTCTGTTTTCTTCTGAAAAGCAAGTTACAAATACTAACCTTCATTCCTCTTCTGCCTGTTTTCAGAAGGCTAAACATTTTTTTTTTGAGGATTTAAGTACCCATAGTGCATTTGAGGGGTTTTGAGTGACAGATGTTAAGAACCTCTGAACATCTGAGTCCTATTAACTACTCCCCAGGTTCATGTGAGGGACATACCAGAACTAGCATCAGAATTTGGATGGTCCCAGCTTCAAACCCTGGTCTAAGTGCCCCTCTCTCCTTCAGGTGCTGTTCTTAGATGATGGCAGAAGGGCATCGCATTTCTGATGACTCAGCATCTGCAGGGGAGGCTTGCTTTAGGTCACAGCTCTTCTGCAGTTATAAGCTCCTGTATTACTCCAGCATTACTCCTGCATGGCATCATCGTCTTTGATCCCTGGGAGGAGGGTAATACTGGATCAAATACTGCTATGGGGAGTTAGTGGGAAAAAAATTGATTTTTTTCCTCTTAGCAGTGTTAGGACACAATTTCAGCCTCTAATTTCTCATACCCCCTTCCCTCACCCCTCTATTTCATGAAAACCTTTCATGAAAGCAATAGTCTTTCTGAAGGTGTGTTTGGAGTGTTATTGCTTAAGCCCGCAGGGAGAGCACATCCCTCACATAAATTGTGCTTGATGGTGAATCTGGACAGTGTTTATACTGTAGCACAGGCACTGTCTAGGTGCAGGTGTGAATTGCTAAGGTCTCCAAACCTGCACTTTACCATTTTTAGTGCTACCCTCAGAAAACAGGAAGTACGGCTAAAACCTGGAGCACTGCTCTGCAGAGCCCAGGACACACTTCCCTCCAACTCTGTAAAACCCCTGTTAGGTAGAACTGCCTTGATTAAACCTCACTGCTGGGAAAGTCCCTGGAGTAGGGGACTGCCAGGAGCACGTACAACATGCTGCACTGAGCCTTTCCTTGGTGAGAACAAGTGCTCCAATCACCCCAGAACTGAAGCCAAATCCCCTTGGACAACTGCTCGGCTCCCATTCAGGCCTCAAGCACAATATTAAACCTATGCCCCGTTCCCTGCCCTGCTGTATTGTCTAGGTGAGGTGGAAAGGAGAAACTTTATTTTCATCCCTTGAGAGTAATTAGAGATTGGTGTGGGGGGAAGGGCTCATCCCGACAGTAACAGGGGTGATTGTGTTTCATAACTGCATCTAACCAGGGATGTGCTGTGCGGAATTCAGAGTCAACAAGAGTCTCTGGTATCAGGGTCAAGCCAGTGCATCCTCTGTAACCAAATCAATGCTCCTCAGAACGATACCTGTGTGGGAGAGAGGACTGGGTGGCCCCTCAGATTTCATCTCTGAGAAGCCTGATGAGGTATTGCTCACCAGCATACACAGCAGCTCTTTCCAAGTCTGAACTCTTGGTGCTACGTTTTCTCTTTGCTTCTGGCGTATCAAGAATGCAAGCGGTTAAGATTTCCTCCTCCTTTTTAAAGATCACGTTTAATTTTTCTTTTTTGCTCTAATGATTTAGATGAAATATTTAAGCTCACTGCTGCAAATTCCCCTGGGGCACCTGCCAGAAGGTTGTGAAATCTGGGTGAGGGATGGTGGAGGGGTGTATGCTGTTAATTACTAGAGGTTGGCAACCCCCTAACACTTCAGCTCATGCTCTTGTCGACGCCTCTGAGGTCTGGCTTTTCAGGAGCCGATTCATTCAGGCATTTGGAAATAACCGGACCCTGGCAGCAACTCCCAGTCTGACAGAAGAGACCATGACAGCCAGCAACCAGTTTAATAGGTTGCTGCAGCCAGCGAAGTCCTCCGGTGAGGAGCAGTGAAGTGAAGAAAAACAAAGCTCATTCCAACTGCTGCCACAGCAGACAACAATTGAGAGCAAAGAATCATTTTATTGCATACGGAGGAGGGGAATGAGGATAAGAAAAGAGAAGGAGATGGCATTTTTTTTTAACAGATAAGGGTTTAATGGTTTCTTTCCTTTTCCCCCTTCCCATTAAATGGGATAAAAATACACAGAAAGAGAATTCCACAGATTTTTATTCTTATTGTAAGAAAAGACAGCGCAGCTGAAGCTTCTTCTTCGCATTAAGTTTTCAGAAAGGAAGTCGGTTCTCCTTTCTCTGGCTCCTCATAGTGGCATTTTTCTGGCTCCAGCAACCTAATAGGTTGATTGCTGAGCCTCTTCTGTTTCAATTACTTTTGATTGATTCTCAGGTCTGTGTCAGCCACTCGGTGCAGCCACCATCCCAGGAACAAATCTGCAGCAGCTGAAGATGAAAATAGCTTCCATGACCACTTAAAAGGGGAGTTCAAGCATCTTTTCTAAGCTTGAGGTTACTGTAGCCTTCCCTCAAAATCGTCTCTCTGCTCATGATGAGGTCCCTGTTCCTGATGGCTCGCTGAGCTGTGCTTAGCCCCAGCTAGGAAGGAGGGTGAAAGGACCTTTAATATCATTAGGCTGCTCAACTTGCAGTTGCTGGAGGGCACTGATGTTTCCCCTCAGGAGAGGGACTCTGGCAGAAGTCCCTCTAGGTTTAGGGAGTGGAGGGGACAGAGAGATGTGGGACACAGAGCCTGTAAGATGAATCCTGGGGGCTTGTTTTCTTGTTTGGGTATTTACCGTAGGAGCAATGAAAGAGGGAAAGGAGAGAAGGAGAATTGGGAAAAGGTGTGGAGGCAATGGTGACTGGTTCCTCACTCAAACAGCCAGCCTTTGCACTTGCTTTGTACACTTCTGTGTCTTTTCTCAGTAGTAGCAGCCCCGAGCCTTCAGACTGGCAAAAGGGTATTTAGGACAGATCAGAGCTAGTCTGGATTCCTGCATAAGTCGGAACAGACAGAGGACGAAAGCAGTCTGGAGAACCGGGGTTATTTGTGTCAACAGTAGGATTATATTTCTGTATTTTTAATTTCCTACTGTTGCTATCCAATTTGAGTCAGCATGGGAACACAGCATAATTCAGGCTGG
>VYZQ01069255.1:0-22995 GCA_013400655.1 Mystacornis crossleyi
AAAAAAAAAAAGCAGCTGTTAAACAAAACAAATAGATTACTAGCACTCACCTCCCTGCATCCCAATGGCAGGGAAGGGATAAAGATGCTCCCTCCCTGTACCTTCCACCACAGCCCCATTCCACACCAGGGCAGGACACTCACAACCTGCCCCAGGTGTTTCTAAGCAACTGATGTGTTCCACTCCAGCCCAGCTGTACAGTGGCTGACTGCTGCCAAGCAGCCACCCCAACAGGCAGCAATCAAAAGAGAAGTCAGTTAACCCGGGAGCCTGTTTTGGCCCAAGCTCTTGATGCCAGGAGCAGATTAGTTTGTGACTTTGATTAAGTCAAGATAGCAATGCTCTAGGTTTTTGAAACCTAGCTGTGAACCACTTTATCTCTAGCTGAACTATTTTTGAACACCTGAGCTGCATAAGGGCTTTGGGCAGAGAAGTCAGACTCCATGCAAACCATCTCTGGCTATAGACCAGCCAGAGCCTCCTCTGTGCACCCCCATCCATCCAGGATGCACACCTGCCAGTCCAAGTGCTTACCTCCAGTGTTTGGGTTGCTGCTGCCAGACCAAAAGGAACTCGCTACCATCACCACATGCAACAGCCCCTGGACAAGCCAGTGCTGATGTTACAGCCCATGCTGGCTTGAGAGGCAGTGCAGAAGGAGCCTCATACCACTTCAGCCTTCAGGAAAGGGGCATTATCATACAACACTTCTCAGAAATAGGATATAAAAAGCCTATCAAGAGATGAGGGGATTTTATTTTTCTTATTTCCCAGCTGAATGTCTCAACACCCATCTTGTTTTTACTAGGGAAGGCGAAAAGCAAGCAAAGGATTTCCGTGAGAACAAAGTCTGTTTCCTCTAGAAATAACAAGAGGAAATGCCCTGCCTAAACATGCAGCAGGACCAAACTGCAACCCCATTAATATCCAGGGAAGTTACATGGGTCTAGATTTGTCTCTTAATAGTTGAACTCCAACAGCCGTGAACAATTTACAGAGAGCTGGCTTCTCTATCAGATCTGCCTCCAGATCAAAACCCACTCATTTTTTGAAATTATGTCAAAATTATCTGCTGTTACTATTGAGATTGACTGCTTTGCTTAATTTGTGTCCAGAACCTCACCTATTGGGTGTGTCTCTAGAGATATATATACACATAACCATCTAGTTCACCAGCTGTGCTCTGCAGACTTCACACCAATTTCAAGCTTTACACAACGTTGCCTGCGGAATTACTTCCATAGACCTCTGATGTCTCTAAACTAGAAATATCTTTCAGCCAAAAGTGCTCTGTGTTGCTATAAGGTTCATTTATTAATGCTGGACTGCAGAGGCTGGGGTTAATTCCCTACTGTGACACAGCCCTACAGGTAGCCTTGGCCAAAAGTTAACTTACATCATTCCTGCTCTGCAAAACTGGGAAAGGAACATTTCCCCTAGGCAGGGGATGTATTAAAGCTTATAAGCAGCTTTGACAATTTGGTCAAATTGGAAGCCAAATAAGAGTACTGGCTGTAATCCTCAGTTGCACATCCAGGGCCACAGCTGGGACTGCACATCTGCCCAAACAGGGAGACAGCTCCCAAGCATCTGCCCAGGGGAACCCGTGACCAGAGAAACAAACGGATTTTGTGTTTGCAAGGCAGGTAAATACTCAGTTTTAAACAAGCTGCTCTAAAAAGCACCAACAGTGGAGATAAAACTACATTAGTGTAATGCGGCTTTTGAGTGCAAGGGTGGCAATTAGGCTTTATTACACCCCAGCTGCTCCCAAGCAGCACATGGGCTGAACAGTACTTCCACTTAAATGCTCCATCTGAGGTGAAATAGCCCAGACAGAGGAAGGTGTGACAGCATCAGGCAGTCACAAAACCTTGTCAGGATCAGGAGACGGACAAAGGATGTAGAAATGAGGGAGAAAATGGGGGAACAACTGCAACTTCCCTCCTGAGCTACCTTCAGACACACTATCCTTTGGTTAAACAGTGAAATAAAAAAGTGAAGACATCCATCAGGCACAACACAGTCCTCTGGTGCCACATCCACAAGTTTCTCCTCAGCTTTCTATTAGGCCAAGCCAATTTAAAAGACTTCCCATAGGTTTAAGGAAGGGCACCCAACCCAGAGGAGTCAGCCCTGCAATGGACCAGGGCCCCCTGCACTCCAGGGCGATGCACGGCAAGGAGCTTTGGCTCCGGGGAGGAAGGCAGCCCTGATTTATTGCTGAAAGGTGCTCTGCCTCACCCTGGGCTTGCACCTACTATAGTTGCAGCTTTTGGACTGAACAGAGGGAAGAGAGATGGACTGACCCACTTACAATCCCTTTATCATCAAAACTGCATCTGCCAGAGAACTCTCCTTCCTCGCTGTGAACTCCTAAGTCTGCAGGGAAAGCTGAGGTGTAGAAGCATTTCTGAAATGGAAATATTGCAGCTCGTAGCAAAGCTTTTTTCCTCTTTTCTTGAGACATTTGTTACGACAATTACTATGCCTGCAAAGCTGACAGGTTCAATATCTACTTCCTCCAGACAGCTGATTTCAGATTTCGTTCACTGTGTATGAGCCATATCTCAAACTGTGGCAGTACACAGGGACACCTCACATGTGTGGTCTGCGGTGCATCATTCCTAAGAACTTAATTGTGAAATCAGGTTAATCAGGACTTTTTCCAGGGAATCATTACAACCTGAATGATAATGACTTTCTTTATCGGGAGGGCAATTCTCAGGCTGCCTGCAAGTAATGAAGTGTCGTAGGTAAGGATGGTTGGGACACACTAAGGAGGGACTGTATTCACTGTCTAGAGCCAGAGGTCCAGATGTCTTCGCAGGACTGCCTAGGACAGGGAGGGGCCTACTTCCAAATCTCTTCATTCAGCTCTGCTCAAGGACACCATGCAGAGCTACTCCATCACTGGACTTTGTTCCCATCACACTGAGCTCACAGGTTTGATATGAAAGTTGGAAAGCAGGCAGCAATGTAACCACTTGCAAAATCAAGACCTAACTGAAAAATTCAGGTAATTGATATGTTAAAAGCACCAGCTACTCCACACATGTAGGGAGCAGCAGGCCCTGTACTCTGATGTGTATTTATGATTTCCATTGAAATCAACCCAGGGCTGCACCTGAGCATCTGTGAAGTTCCCCAAGACACTCACTTTACTTTTCCTTCCTTTTACAGAAACTACATGACATAACTTCTTTCTAAATAAATGTATCCGGCACCACCTTCAAATGAATGAGATCTTTATATCATTCATGTGAAAATTTACAACCAACTTTGATGTGGGATGCAACAGAGGAGGAAGAACAGAAGGCAGCAGGTGTAGAAATCCCAGGATGGATTTTCCTGAAACTACAACATTGACTGCAATAAAGATAGAAATTCTTTCTCTGTTCCATGCCTTCCAAACAAGTGGGAGGCTAAATCCCAAATGCATGTTCACAGGTAAAACTTCTCTATCATCCATCATCCCTGAGCCCTCCTATTGCTGCACCTATACTGCCTTGAAACCCCACTCTAAGAATGAAGTTCCAATAGATAAAGCAGGATTGCATTTGTTGGGGTGATTCTCGCCCATGTACCCCAGCAGGGTTAGAAGAGAGTATTCCCTCCACATGGGCTCAGGATGGGCTGAAAATCCCCTTTGCCTGCACATTTGGGACATAATCTTGAGGAGAAACTGGATGAACACCCCAGGAACTCACTACATAGATGATGACTGGAACTGACCGTACAGGCTTGGTCCCTTGTACCCATATCCTTCCTTACATAAAAACCAAAACAAGACACTGTCATTTCGTTGCACAATCAGCTACAGAAATATGTGCTTAGAAAAAGAGTCTCACTTCCTGAGCCCATACCAGGCCTATAAAAGAAAAAAAAATACAGGTTTCTATTAGAAAAGAAACAACAAAAATCCTGTTAAAAGGCTTCTTGTTGTGAAGGACTGAACACTGCTCAGCATTCAAACATGCTTAGGAACGTTCATTCTGCACTCCATGATACCTTTGCTGCTCATCCTTTTTCTCATTTCTATCCTGCTCTCACCTTATTTTTCTCAGTGACAAGATAGTGTCTTTTCATTTATTCACAAGCTTTGGTACCTTGGCTGCATCTGCTCAGTTAATGCCATTGAGCAACCTTTTTTCTTTTTTTCATAGCTCCTAAAATGAAATTACCTGGCACCTATACCCAGAAATTGCTTCTTCCAGCTACTAGGAAAGTCTGAAGAACTCCTTTAAAAAAGTACCCTTGCCCTGCTAGAGAATCAGAACATGTGACAAGGAAATAGGAGACCTCAGGAGATACCTGCTGGGAAAAAAGAAAGTCTCACGATGCTCAAGCAAGGCTGTGAAGGAACATTGCTGAAACAGCATAGACAGGCATGGCTGAGATGGACGGACGGATGGATGGATGGATGGATGGATGGATGGATGGATGGATGGATGGATGGACGGATGGATGGACGGATGGATTGGATGGACTGGATGGCCTGGATGGATGGATGGACGACTCAAAGATGTGCAGCAGGAGGATGTGGTGATGCAGGGACCAAACCTGCTCACTTCTTTCTAACATTGACACTGCTGTTTCAGACTAGAGACTACAAGGAGCTTAATTTTTGTTGGTCTTAGTCTTCGCTTCATGTGAAACTTTCCAACAAATCACAGAACATTCACTTCTGTAACCTTTTCTTCCTGTGGCTGGAGGTGAATATTAACCTGTTTATGGCATTTTGTTCGGAGTAAAACACCCAAAGACAGGATGGAAATTTCTCTTTCAGTTGGTTTCATAACACAGTTATATTAAATTCCATAAAACATTTTCAGCATGAACACTTTAAACATGCAATAAAATTTAAACTAGTCAGTTAATCTTGCAGTAGATCAGCTTCATTTCTTAGCTCCTATGAATTAATTTACCTCTAGCCTGAAGAGTTAATCACAGAGTGGATATTGAAATAAATGCTGCAGTAAAAGGACCTGCATTGGGAAAAAACACTTAGTATTCAAAACTTACATTTTTTCATCTCACTGTCTGAGAGATGAAATCCAAAATATAGCCAGGGATCTACTTTAACTCCATGTAATCCCTGGGCCATGGAAGTCAGGCTCTGATTAGGTTTTACTAAAAAAGATGGCTGTCCAGTTGCTCAGGAAAGGCAATACATGGACTTTCCACAGACCTTCTGGGCAGGACAGAGCTGCCTCTCCAGCCTGCTCCAGCTCCCACAGCACTGCTCACACCCAGGTGCAGCTGGAGCACCAAAACAGCCCCCTGGGAATGCAGCCAGGGTCACTCCCCAAGCCCCATCCAAGGCAGGCTCAGCAGATGGGATCCCAAGCTCTGCACCTCCCACGTGCCAAGGGGGAGCTTCTGGACCACCTAACCCCCAGCAGCGTGGAAGGAAAGCACACGTCAAGGAAAGCACGGTGTATGCAGCCTCCGTATTTCCCACAGAAACAGCGAGCAGCCTGAGGGCACGTAAATGTCGTTTCTCCTCCAGCAAAAGGAGATCCCAGAGGTGCAAGGAGCTCCACCCCAGTCCCCCGCTGAGTGATGTTGTATGGCAGCTCCTGGTGACCCTGATGTGGGTCACACAGCAGACAGCCAGGCCAAGCCACCCAACGGCTGGCTTTGAGTCTCAGCACCTTTGCCACAATGGCACCTTGAAGGTCTCCTCACTGCTGGTTCTCAGCCTCACTGCAGGGCAACCAGGCTCCACCCTCCTACCAGTTCGACAACTGCCAGGCTGAGAGCACAACAAAAAGCCACATTTGTAAAACTGGAGGGCAGAAGGGGCAAGAAGAAGCCCCCACAGATTTAGGTCATGAAGGATAGCAAAGGGTTGGACTGCAAAGTGGGCCCAGCTCAGGGGTTTGTCCAAGCTCCTGTGGGAGGAGCAACAGGTCAGCAAGAACCTGCACTCTTCCTGAGGGGTCGGAGCAGAAGAGCTCACAGCAAGAACCTCATTTCAAGCAGAACCAGTCTAGTTTTCCGATGTTAATTAGGTCAACAAAACTCTCCAGCATCATGGGCACAGACTTGCTCCCCTGGCAATGTCCAAGTCAAAGAGAGGAAGACAACAGGCTCAAACTGCCACTTGCAAACAAAAACAGAGACCAACTGAAAAGCACGTCCACACAAAAGCTCTCAGCATCCCTTCCAGACATCAGTGGCTAAGTGCAGAGCCTTTTTCTTACCTCAAATACAAGTAGAGTCAAAGAAAGAGCTTTACCAGCAGCCACAGCCATGTGACACTGCAAAACACTCTCCTCCTGAGCACCCTGCTTTATTTGAACGCTGCCTTTCAATTACTCTTTCCACTTCTGAAAAAGTATTTACCTCTCAGAAATTCAAGACAGAGCACACACACAAGAAAAGGAAGAATGTCCTCATATGAACAATGTATTCCACTCAGAGCTCTGTGAAACAACTCAAACTACCCAGAAGAATTTAAAATCTAACAGTCACATTCCTCTGCCATGGCCTTAAAACATTTGACTCACTGCTTGTTTGAGTCTATTCTGACCTTCGACAGACTGACCCACAAGTCAGCACAGCTTCTTGGAAGGCAAATGCCTGCTCTTGTTATAAGAGCTCCACACAAAAGCTAAATGCAACATGACTTAAGCATGGGGAAAGCATTAAAGTGCCTCAAGACTAAACAGAGACTGGAAGTAGCTCTTTTCAAGCTCAGCCTTTTACTTACTGCAGCCTGAGGAGATCCCTCACCCCCGAAGAACCTGTGCTTTTGAGTTTCAAGCTTTTCACTTGGTTCTCCACAGGAGCTGCTGAACCAGACCTACCTGCACATTCTCTTCCGTGACCTCGATCTCAGCAGTGTAGATGTAATCAATCAGCTTCCTCAGGGTCTGCCCATCGACGTCTTTTATCTCAATCTTCTTGGCCTTACTTTCAGACATGTCTCCTGAAATTCATTTCAAAAGGACAGTTACAGTTTGCTCTGCAGAACCTTGCTCCCCACACATCCAGCACTTTCTCCTGGTGTCTGACTACAACACTGCCTGGTACTATTCCTCACCTCTGAAGAACCACAAGTGAGATTCCCAAAAGCCTCCTAGTGCCACCTAAAAAACAACCCAAGATTGAGGACACTAGAGTAAAACAACATAAATCAATAAAGGCAACAAACTCAACTTCTTGACAGAAAAGAACCTGCCGTGGTTCACCTGCGTTCAAACAAATATAGGAGCTAAAAACCTCAGTATGTCTGTCAATCATGTCTCAGTACAGGGACAGCCTCAAAGAGACTGTGGACATGTCTTAGGAAGGCCTTTGAAAAATATATTTATATATATTTATTAAAAATATATTTAATTTTTTAAAATATATATACATATGGATAGAATGAGTATGTTCCAACAGTCACATTAGGGTATTTTGTGGTATACCCTATATTAAAAGCAGTGCAGTGTTATTCCCTTTCTTTAGAAAGAGGCTGAAACCTAGTCCGGAAAATAAGCACAGAGGCCAGCAGTTACACCCAGCACGCAGCAAGCTCCTCTCCCCTGCTGTAACCCATCCATCACTTACACCTTGTGCAAAGCATCCACACAGAAAGATGCAGTTCTCATCTCTCACCTTTCCAACCTCACACCTTTGGATCCAAACCGTATTCTTTCTCCAAATCCATACTCAAAAGCACATGGAACTAGAGCAATAATTTCCTCCCTGAATATAGAAGTAAAGCCCCTTAGCTGTGTAAGAGCCTATTCATGACCCAGAGTTTTATGCACACCTCCACAACCCTCCAGGTAACAGGACCACGTCAGAGGAACAAAAACATGCTGTGGGGAGGAGAAAGGACTCCCCACAGCCATTCCAGCATCCCCACACATGGTGACTTCACCCAGGATTTAATCACCAGGGTCTCCACAGGAAAGAAAGAACAAACTCCCAAGCAGAAAGAAAATGATAGGTGGAAAAATAAAGCTAAACAAATGAGAGCATGAAGAAATGTCAGTTCTTAAACCTGGGCATGAATAATCACTACTCTCAGAAATCTGGTGACTCAGTACTGCTGTGGGATTAAGTGGAAAAGTATTTCCTGCAGCCTATAGAAGTAATTACAGCCTACATCTCCATGCAGCTTTCCACCAGACATGGCCGGGCACAGCAAGTGCACAGCACAGAGTCAGATGTTAAAGAGGGCCCAAGCTTGAGCAAAACCTAGATCCTGCTAACTGAACTTTGCTGACTTTCCTTACGTGAATAAGGAGGCAAATAATAGGAGTCGGGTAGGACCAAGAGTGTTAGAACAGTCAACAATGTCCCAAGAACTGAAATAATATTTGCCCCAAATTCAATTTTTAAAATTGAATAATAAAATGTTATTCAGAGAAGCCCATGAATACAAATGTACCAGTACAAAGGGATAAATGACCTACATTTGGGAGGCCTTCAAAGCAGGTAGGACTTTTTAATTGACAAAATGTCATCTTCACATACTTCCTCCCCTAAAAAAACCCCAAACATCTCCAGAGATGAGAGGGCGCTTCTGAGAACAGACCAGTCCCCATCAGCCCTGTGGTGCTGGAGGTGCCTGTAAGGAGCAGCCACCAAACCCCCTGCATGGGGAGCCCAGAGCCCTGCGGGACCCCCGGTGCAGGGAGAAGCTCAGCCACACACACCCAGAGATCGATGCAGAAATAGCGTGGAGGGACCAATCTGATAACATCATCTGTCGTCGTGGCATCCATGTGACACAGGCAACAAAAATAAAAGCTGTGTGGGCTTCCCCGCCCACCAGCAAGCTGCCAGCCCTGCGTACTAACAGCCTCCACTGCCTCGGCTCTGGGACCAGCCCAGGCACCCCGGGAGGGGAGTCTCGTGTGCCCATGGTCAGATGGGATCTGACTCGACGTGATCGAGTCCTTCCCACTTGTCACAGGGTGGACGAGTCTGTAGTGCTGTGGAATGAGGAAGAACCTGGAGACACTACAAGTGAACCAAGGCAGGGCTTGGTGCAGACCAGGAGCAGGCACCAGGCTGCCCCTCCCTCCAAGCACAGACCCAGGGCAAGCCGCTGGAGCACTGCTGTGGGCAGCTGAGTGCTGGATCATTGAGGGCATCTCATCTCACATCTCTTCAGAAAAAAAACCCTACACCTTAAACCCCACAAAACCCAGCTCCTAGGGTGTCTTTCATGAGTCAGACTCGAGCCCTACCTGATACCTTAATTACAGATAATTCAAAACACTAGCATCACCTCTCATACATACGGGCTGTGGTGGGCAAGGGCTGCCTTGCAGGTGGCACTGCACAGACCTCGTCCCTGCACCACCGCAGCCAGGCAGACACAAGGGACGAGGTGTGAGGGAGCAAAGGCAGGCAAAACAGGCAGGGTGGCTCCAAGCAGATCCTCTTTAGGGGACGGACTTCGCAGCCCCTCATGAAGGCATTCCTTTCCTGCACCACACTCAACACCCAGCACCACACTCAACCACCCTTTTCCACTCCCCTCTGCTCCTGACAGCAAGGAGAGAGCAGAGCTCTGTTTTGTCACAAGGTAAACTACACTCAAAACTGCAGCAGCCCACGGTGCTGTGTTTACCCAGCACAGCAGCCTGCCCTGCCTCCTACACAGCGCACTGCAGAGAGGCTTCCCAGTGCACAGCCGCAGCTTTGGCAGTTTCCTAAGTCACAGATGTGCTGAGAGAGAACACAAGTGCATTGGATAACAAAACCACAGCCTCTCACACATGGGGTGAGTGATTTGAAGCAGCACATGAGACCTGCAAGGGAGGTTTCTGCTTCCTCCTTCAGCACTTCCAAAATTCCAAAGGTATCTGACAGGAGCAGTCCTAGCAGTGTCACTGAAGTATTTGTTACCCTTTCTGAAATGACTGTACTTTCTTCTAAATGGACAGAAATTACTGTCCCAAATCATCCCCACAGAATAGTGCCAACAAGGACCAGCATCCAAAATGCTCTAGTAAGCTAGTATGGAAAGGGACACTCCAGAAGTGCTGATCTCCTTCAGCAGTGGAAGATACAAATGGAAAATGTGCCTACCCATTTCCAGACTTTCCAGGAATACTTCAAAGGGGAATGGCCAACCAGAGGACACAAGATGGCTTAGGAAAGACCCCAAGGTCATCACAGGGTCACCCATGGCTCCAAAGTCAGGCCCAGCTGACAGGGACAGAGCCTGCAGAGGAAGCTCTGTAGTGGGCGAAGGTGGATGAGCTGTGGGTTTCAGTGTGGTTCCCACTGTTCACAGCTCCACACTGATCACTCACTACTCACTTGTGGCTGCCAGCACTGCTGGAGGATCCCTCCAGTGGGAATTCAGTGTGCACAAGCAGCTCCTGCAAATACCCTCACAGTGCAGCTGAACCTGAGCCCTTGGCTCCATCACTGATGCGCAGTGCAAAAAAACCAAGTCACAACAACCAGCTCGTGCTGAAGCTGTGATTTTAAACTGCCCCCTCTCAGGGAGTGAACCCCCACACAGCTGGAAGGAGATCACACGCTCTGTCTTCACAAGAGAGAGATCCAGACCTTAGGAATTTGCGGATAGCTAGACTGAAAGCAAAGGGAGAGCTGGTCTTTGCCTGACCCTCTGCCCCCAGGGACTCGTCAGGGGGAGGGGACAGGCGGCTGCCCAGGCTGTCACCCAGCCCAGGGGAGCTCCGAGCCAGCCACATGACGGGTTAGCTGATTACTGTTTAACTCACAGAGTGAGGGATTACACGGCCAAGAGAATTCCTGCATGGAAACATGAGCAGCCCTGCACCATCACCTTCCCACTCAGATGACCTCTAAGGATCAGAGGGTTTTCCAAGAGCTTTTCTTTATTAAACTTCTCATCAGGAACAAGCATCACAAGTCGAGCTCAGGTGCCCTCGCACACAGCCGCTTCTGAGCAGTGTTTGCTTCTCTGCCTCACCACCACAGCCAGTCCCACCTTCAGGGTGCAGCACCACTGCCCCAGAGAACACAGATGCTCTCCACCTTAGCCCACCACACTGATAAAGCCACCATGGGGAGTGTCACATCTCACCTCACATTTTACACCTGAGGTTTACCCCCACCTCCATTACAGAAGGGAAAAAGGCTTCACAAATGACAAGCTTTTTCCTCAGAAATGCTGCGTTCTGCTTCCAGCAAAGTGAATTAAACTAGGTCTAATCTCAAGGCTTTCAAAAGGAAGAAGCAAGGCCCAGACCACAAGCGAATGAACATGAAACAGGGGAAAAACCCCTGAACATCATTTCTGTTGGAGCTCAGGGACAGTAACAACCATTCCCTGGGGTGTACAATCATTTTCTTTGTATTTGTCAGTTCCTATCCTGGAAATGAGGGCAAGGAAAAGGAAGGAAGCTAAGGAGTTTCCGACCAGACTAATTTTACTAGAATGACTTAAATAAGCTGCTCACTCCTCTCCTTCAGGATTGACATAGCTTTCTTTGGGGTTTTTTTGTTGACCCATCTGGGCACAGCCTTTGAAGGGTACCTGCTCCAGCCATCGGGAGATCAGAGCAAGAATTTTGTCCTCTTCTTCCTTTCTGTCATTACCAAAACACACTGGACTGCAGCAACTCACCCTGTTAAAAAGCTGGGCTGCTAAAACACACTGGGATCAAGAGAACAACAGTGTTATTTCAGGCAGGAGAAAAAAGTGCCATGGGAGATTAAACATCTGTGACTGCCAAATCAGTATCGGCAGGACTGAGCCTTGAAACTACAGCTCCTGTGCCAGCAACTTCTTTGATGTGCACCATGAACATTTAGGGCAGTGAACATATGCTTGATGACAATGTTTTCATGATCCAAGGTCTTGTTAGGGGGAAAAATCTAACCCATAAAGCAGTGAGCCAAACTCGCAGTGCCCCACATGCTGTCCACTCACCCCACAGCCATACAACCACCCCAAAGGAATTAGTCAAGAAAGACCAGCATCATCCACCAAGTACAGCAAACTGCAGAGCCATCTGTACCACTTCTCTCCCAAGCAAACCCTCTCCTGCCTGTGCCGCAGCTCCTGACAGAGATACAGCCTGAGGCCTGGGGACTGCAGCGGCCCGTTCAGCCCAAGCACAGTCTGGTGTCAAAAGCAGTACCTGTAAACATGGCACAGAAATAAGGGCTGCAGGCCGCAAGCACCACCCGGTGAGCTTCCATCTCCACGGTTTCGGCCACAATCACCACATCACAGAGGAGCCGCTTGCTGGGAAAACACCAGAAAAGACAAAGATCATTTTAGAATTCCCAGTCATTTCAGAATTCCCAGTCAGGCAAAAAGCTACATCACTACAGCCAAAAAAGTGGAAGGCCCACCATTACAGACACGGCACCTAAGCTTCTGCCAAATCCCAGGGGCAGGTCCTCTAACCCTTCAGCTCCCAGCTCCTATCACTGTTTGCCTACAAAGCAAAGCCTGGATCCTCCTGAGGCTACAGCCCTGCCTGTGGTTCTGCTTTCCCAGGAAAAAAACCTGGAAGCCAAACTAGGCATACATGCTGTCCAAAGAATGAAGGGTAAGTGGCTCCTTCATCTCTCAGACAAGCAGGGCTTGGAGAAGGTGCAGAAGAGCTTAAAGATTTGGGCACTACCTGGGGCCAGGCTCTAGTAGATCTGTAAGACAAGAAATAGCCATGCAAGGGAACACCAGCAGCACTTTCATCTTTCCACAGGGAAAAGGTAGAGTGGAAAATGAAGTGATTTCTGTACTTCCTTCCATGCTTGTCACTAAAGAACGTGGCCACCAAAATATGTCCTGGCACTGGTTAAGTGCAGAGGCTGCCTCAGCCATCTGCCAGAGAGGAGGTATCAATCACTGGACTTTATCCACAGGCCTGAGGACTTCATTTCCCTCATGAATTAGTCTGGGATTAAGAGTCACTGGGATAAAGAACGGGGTTCCAGACAGAAACACAAAAAAAACCCCCACCTTCTAAGCTCCCCCACTGACTCACTGTAGAGCTTTGGAAAAGTCACTTCATTAACAAGTGACCTTTTCTACTCGCCCCACGTATGTCCTTTGAGGATTCATTAGTTAATGTTTGCACAGAGCTTCTCAGATGCCGACAGCAAGAACTGCTCAGCCTTCCAATAAGTTGGTTTAAGATGCTTAAGCATACAAATGCAAACTAAGGGTGTTCTTTTCAAATGTCAAGCCCGAAAAAGGATCAGTGTCTGTAAATCTAGATGTTGCCTTCTCTTTGGAAATACTTATCTCCACCCTGAACTTTGTCTTTAGGAAACTGCATTTTCAAATAAACATACACAGAGCTTCTAATGGACCAGGTATGTCTCTGCTTCTCCATATACTGAAATATGTGAACAAAACAGCTGTGAAATGCAGGGTTATAGCTGGAAAACAGGAAGAAAGTAGGAACTGGCAGTCTGTACTCTGCATTCATCCCAGTTTGGAAGGGGGAAGGGCAATGAGGGGAACTTTAAGAGCCTCTTAATGGAAGCTTCCTAATTTCTTTTAGCTTATGTAAAAGGTGCTCTGTTCAATTTCTCTTTGAGCTACAGTCATCTAAAGTACCACTCATAAAATTAATTCCATCCACATTTGCAAACTAAAAGCCTAAGTGACACTTAGGGACATGGTTTAGTGGTGGCCTTGGCAGTGCTGGGTTAAGGGTTGGACTCAATGATCTTAGAGGTCTTTTCCAACCTAAACAATACCATGATTCTACATAGTAAATAGGTTAAAGGCTTAGCATGATTTTTCTAGACCCTCTGAACGAGATTTCTGGATGCATGTGAAGGGAGAAACTATTATTCAAGGTATCTATTAACACTGATTGCTGACAGCTTAACAGATCCCAAGCTCTGTGCACATTCAAGAGATGTGAAAACCATATATTCCACAACGGCAGCAGGAGCCAACAAAAAAAAAGAGTACCCAGAAGATGAAAACATTATACAGGTGCTTAAGGGCAGCTTTCAGTCTTCAACATTTAATCTGTTCAGTATTGCCCAAGATACCTAACCACAGGCACTAAGAAATATTGTCTGTCTCCACTTATTTCCACTATGCTTCAATTAACAAAGGACTAATAGTAGCACAATAGATTTCTGAATATAGTTGCACAAAACTTTAGCTTCAGATCCTTTGCTTTCAGTATAAAGAAAGGACCAGAAGGACGCCAGTTCTAAGTAAAAAAAAATTACAATATACCCTGCTTCATGTAATTGTTACAATATTTCCATATTCTGTTCCTATGCAACAGAGAAGCACGGTCATATCTGTGGAAGGAAACATTTCCAATCCTTCTCCACAATAGAGAACGTGTATATTAGGAAACTACTTAATCCATGGAGACTAAGTAGCTATTACAGCATCTTTTTAGTACTTGGAGTGTGCAGGAAGAGCAAAAGGTGTTACCAGCTTTCATCACACCATCTCAACAGTTAGGGAGCACGTACATTCATGTGTGTGACACACATACTTTCCATAAGAATTCTTTTTAAAATTAGAAGGGTGAGTAAGTCCAGTGAACTAGTCAGAGAAATGCTCACTGAACTTCTATCTCGTTTGTGGGATAACAGCAACCAAGAAACAGCTCAGGCTGAACCACTGCCACCACACTGCTGATGTGATGACAGCAGTTTTCAAGGCTGTGTTCACAGACATTTTTTCAGCCTCTGCTCTCCCTGTACCCACACAGCTGTGTAAAGACCAAGGTGTTCTCTTTTAACTAATATCAGGATTTTTCGGTTTGCAAGAAGAGAGCTGACATTCTTCCTGAGTACTCGCTTTTTTTTTTGCCCCTTTCTTTGGAGCGCTAAGCCCAGACTGAGTGATGCTGCTAGTTAAAGAGACTAAGAACAGCACATTAATAATCTTTGGTCTGTAATTATGTGTAGGTGTCTTAATGTCTATAATGTTCTATTATTGGGTTTCAGACCATTACCTCAGTTAAGAACATAGTTTACAGCTGAATTTGCTGTAAGTAATGAAAAAGACTAAATGAATTATCATCTATAAATGAAGGCTATGGCTCAGATATGGTTTTTGGGAAGACAGAGGTTTGAGACTGGGGAGAGCAGCCCACCACAAAAGGACTATATTTTAGCTTCCTATTTGTTGATTAATCCTCTATGTGCAACCATTAGCTGTAAGAAAGATGGCACAGACTATTTATTATGTCTCCCAATCAGCGCAATTCTGCTAAACCAGAGAGGGTGCTCAGTAAGTCAAAAGTGTACCTCCGTAATTCATTCATGACCTTGAAAGCCTTTCTCATGTGAGAGGGATTGACTGTCACTGTACGCTGGTCCTTTTCATCTTCAGCTGCCTCAGAGGAACGGGAACTCTGCTTAATGCTAGAAACAGGGACAAAAAAAGGAGTAGAAAGTTTGATTCAATGGCACTTCAAAAAACAAACATCCTAAAACTGCAGCAGAGGGTATTAAGCATGGACTTACTCACAAGTCTGTTAGTCAGTTTAGGTTCTCCACATCAAAAGCATCAAAAAATGCAGCTACTTCTGCATGGATGCTGAAAGCCAACTCAGCCCACATTTCAGCCAGCAGGGAAGAAAAGAAAAAAGTGCCAAACACCTGAGGACAAAGCCCAGTCTTACAGGCTTCAGGCCAGGAAAGCAGTATAGGTTGAAATTCAAGCCAGAACATAACTGCCTCACTGAATAGAAATAGACTTCAGCACTGCAAACTACAAGAGTACCATGGATTTTTTAACATTCATACAGAGAAAAAGAAGTTTAGTCTTCAATGTCCCATCTGAAAAAGGCGAGCACACAATACATAACTTGTATCTTCTTTAGAGGCAAGTAGAAAAGGGCTATTAAAACTCCCTGCACAGCTTTCAAACCTCTATTGAAGCCACATCCCATTTCCATTTCAGAAATAGGTCTATTTATTGCCACTGAAACATATGGAATGAATTATTAAACCTGCCTACCAGAACTACCAGCCACAGAGGCAATGTCAAACCAGAGGCACCCAGCTATGTGCTGTATTTAACCAGGCCAACAGGTGCCTAAGGCACATACGTGTCCTCATTACTTTGTTGGGAGCATTTGCTCTTTACACACAATTGACAGCAGGGCAATATCCCCACCTCCCTGGTCTGAAAGCCTGTGAAATCACTCGGAGCTAAAGGCTCCCACCTGTGAAAGAAGACACACTTTGAGGCAGGTCCTTGTTCTGCTCACACCCATAGCTCACCCTTCAAACCCCTCACAGGCAAAGGCAAACAAGACAAGTCAAGGAGGGGTGTCCCTGTCAAAAGCCAACTCCAAGAGAATGGCCGATCTCAGGAGGCAACTCCATCACCCCATGTACCTCACTGGAGACCTACTCAAAGCTTTCCCTTCCAAAGGACAGTCTCCTTCTTCTTCACCTTTGCCCCCTTCTCCCTGCCACCTTTCTTAGTTGGGCTGGTATCATGATAAAAAAGGCTGAATCAGGCTAAACCAGCCATCTGGGCAGCCCAGCATCCTGGCTCTCTGGTAACCAGAAGGTGATGTCTGAAGAAGGGTAAACAGCAGGGAAGTGTGGAAGGATCCTTCCCAGAACACCTGTCAGCCTCTGTCAAGGTGTGTATGCATGCACATATATATCTATCCACACGTATACTTACACACATTGATCTCCCTTTGAAAAACTCATTCTTCACTATTTACAACCCCTTGACAGTGCGAAGCCCTTGCTGAATATTACATCTTCCCCATTGCCTGCTCCTGACCAGTGGCTGTCACCATCACTGTGTCCCTCGACACCCTACAAAGCTCTCTGCCCCCCCCAGCAGTCTTTGGTGGGCTGCACTCTCCTTCCTCGAGAAGCAAGAGGCTGAGAAGCAGCCAAGCTGCACACAGCTCAAATCCACGCCTGCATACTGAGCAGCCTCCAGCTTTGTGCCTGAGACAAAGGTTAATGCCAAAAAACAGCCAAGTCCAATTCTTTCACATTGCTGAGCAAGTGAAATATTTTCAGTCATAAGCAAAGCCACAAGGCTGAGCACAACATCACTCAGCATATGTCCCAGTGAGGGAGACAACTTCCCAGACTCCGTTACAGTCGTCATCCAATTACCTTAGTATGGCTGGATTAAAAGAAGAAAAAAGAAACAGAAATGAGAATATCTCATTAAATGTTTAGTATTCAAGGGCTACTGGTACCAGGCAACGACACAAACAGTTTTTCTATCCCTGAAGAAAGCTGAACTCGCTCTGTGCCACACATACTGCCAGAGGCATTCATGGGCATGGAGCTGTGCTGGCACTTGGCTCTTCCCCAGCTCTGCGCACTCCAGTGAGGAAGCCTCCTCACTCCAGGGACACAGCCAAATCCAGCCAAGCCTCAGTGCTGTGTCTATCAAAAGCCCTCGCTGAAACTTTAGGCCAAGGGAAGTTTGAACACCCCAGCATAAACCCTTGATTTTTAAACAGCTAAACCTGCCCCTGTGGCACGATGGAGCCAAGGAGGGAAAAACTAGGCTCTGGAAGCGCAAGTGACTTCACGGAGCTTTCAGGCTCCAAAGCTGAAACACTACAGGAAGCAAGCAAAGTAAATAAAAAAGAAAAAAATAATAAAAAAAGAAAGTGAAACTGAAAGGCAGCGTCAGAGAGAGCCACTCCCGTCGCTGCCGGGACAGGACAGCTGGATCGCCACAGGACACTGCCCCAGGCACCCTCACAGACACACCTCACGGACCCAAATGAAGCCATGCACATAGAAATCATGGGGGCTCTTTAATAAGAACAAGCACGCTGCTGAGATTTATTTATTAGCTCTCCAGTGCCAGAGACCAGGATTCATTATGCTCAAACTTTTCCACTGGCAAAAGATACAGTTCAAAGGACCCAGCAAGTTTTACTGAACACCAAGTAAATGTCAGGTTCATAAAGCCTCAACTCCACCAACATTTGTCTGTGTATTTTAAAAGCAAAAAAATCTTGCTTCAGGATTTTGGAAAAAGATCAATCAGCTCTTCCTAAAAAGCAGGAAAGATAATTTTTTTAAAAAACATCCTAAGAGACATCCTCAGCTTAATTAAAAGGGGCAGATTTCAGAATTTGCCAAAGGCTTACCATAAAAAACTACTGCAGATTGCCTGCTTAAATACTTTTTTCAAAAAAGATCAAGATGTGCTATTTAAAGTTTTTTCCAAGTGACTCATAAAAAAACCAGATTTGAAGCATTAATGGCTAAGAGCCTTTAACTCATCTTAAGACTGATTCAGCTACTGTAGAACTGTGTTCCAGTAATGGACAGAGGATGATTTTATCTGAGAGAGATATCTTACACCTCCATGCACATATTCTCAGACATCACTGACACATTTCCAATATAAAAATGCAAGAACCTGAATGCTCCGAGCAAATGCAACCTGCCAGAAAGCAAAAGCTGCCCCTGAGAAGACCAAACCATTACAATTCACAGCCTTTTCTGAGATTTGTCCCTCCACAAGGCTAAGAATTATTACATTTATTACATTGTTGTTATTTTAATGGATCAAAGCAAAGGAGCGATGGGGTCCTCTGATCAAAGATACCAGCCAAGACCAACTGGACATGCTGGAGCCCCTGCACCCCATGACCACAGGGACATTCCCCCCACGTTTGCCAAGCTGATGTCCTACTACACCAGCAGGACTCATGAGCCAGCTGCCAGGAGCAATTTGTTCTATTCCTGGGCTATCCGAGGCCGTGCACTGAGTGAATGGACAAATGATTTAATTTCCCTGGGCCAGATGAACATCCTCTTTACAGACACAGCAGGATGCTCCTAAAATGAGCAGAGAGGCTCTTAGTTTCAGACAGTGCCAACCCCACTGCCACCTCCTGCGTGGCCTTTCAATAACGTCCCCAAGTAGAACAAATTAACCCTGATTTGAAGGTCCCCAATTATGCCGGTGAAGCTAATGACTACCCCGTTGACACCGTGTTCCTCCTCTCCAGGACCCCCTAGAAGAGCTGGGCTCAGGTTGCCAGGGTTCACAGCCCAGCTCCTGCCCGAGCGTGGCCACAACCCAGCTGACAGAAAGGTATTTTAAAAACCCGTAACCCACCGTTCTGCTGCCCGCATGTATCAACTATAAAGTTGGGTTGCCTTAGTTACCAGCAGTAATTACAGATGTCTTTGTAGATTATGTGAAAGAATAAAAGCCTTCCTTAGAGATAAACTGTCCCCCGGCAAGATTATTGCCATGCAGACAGCTGGTAAACCCCAGGAACAAAAATCCCAGCTCTGCCAAATCCAGTTCTAACACTGGCTTTATGGGAGCCAGGGGTTCACCCTGAAGGAAGGGCAGATCTCAAATGCTCTCTTCTTCAGAGCACAGAAAGACGAGTTTCTGCTCATGTTTCTGGGAGAACAGCCTCTGGGCTCAGCTCCTAACCCAGCGTGAATACCACGGAGGTCCACCTCCATCAGGCTCTCACACTGGGGAGGTGATGGACCCCAGACATGTCCAGCCCAGCCTCATCCCACTGCGCATCACTGGAGGGTCTCTGGGAGCTGCTCTCCTCTCCTGCCTGAGCACCACAGGCTGAGCTCTGCTCTCCCCTAACACCGCAGAGCTTCAGCACCACAAGCTTGGCCAAAGACTCAGCCAGGCTCAGTGTCCTGCACGGGCCATCCAGAAGCTCTGTAGGGCCTTCATACCCTTGAATTAACTTAAAAATGCCTGCTAGCCATAAATTTCCAATGTCTTTGGAACTTCTTTGTGGGATATGTAGCAATTATCACCAGAAAACATTAATCTACAGTTTCTGAGAGGTTTGACTTCACTCTGCTCTAAAAATCTGACAAATGCCCAATAGCAGTCAGCAGTGTTAAAAACTTTATTACCTCTACAAAGCTAAATGGAGACCAAAATATTAGTTTAGGCTAAGCAAAATGAAAAATCATTTTACCTTAACTGGTCTAATTCTCTGTTTAGAATCAATGCCCCAAATGACAGGACAATACATTATGCCCAATAGTTTTATTCCTCGAGTCAGGCAGACACAGTAAGGAAAACATGTCAGTGTAACGGCATAGTTATAAAAACCTCAATTTCTGAATTTGTCTTTAGGTACATACAAAGACATTCAAAAAATTGTGACTGAAGGAACCTACATCCTGAACTGGATTTTGAGAGGATTTCAGAGAAATGCATTATCATTAAAACATATGGGAGGCAGCATAATGGAAAGGATTATTTTTCTTTTAATAGCAGTATTATTTTCCTATTTTGTTGATTTTTTTCAGTGCCTACATCAACATGGAGACATTAGCTTAGGAAAACACACAATTGGCATACAGCAGATTCCTAAAAGGGTATTCATATCAAAGGAGACCTCAGGGGGAAAGAAGACTTTGGGAACGAGTGAGAAGAAAAGTCTTTGCTGTCAGTAATGGAAACAACAAAAAATAACTCAAATATAACAATACCATTTGCTTTCAAAGACAAATATTGTATTTCTCAAACAGATACCAAAGACTGCCTTCACTCAAATATAAAACTACAGGTGTTTCAGTATTTCAACCAAAAAAATTCACCATTCCAGAGTTTTTTTCTATTCAAACTCAAAAATATCTTGCAAATTCAGAACCAGAGTATTATGCCCAACTGTAAGCCTCATGCAATTTCTCCATAAAATAAAAGTCCCTATCAGCACAGTAACAGAGAATCAGGATTCTGAAATATTTTAAAGCCAATGTGAATGTTTCAGGTTAAATCTCCCTTGCCCCCAGCTGCTTCTGCTCATGTGCAATGACATGGGCACATGATACCACTGAACATCCTGGGCGTGCAAGTTAACAGGATATTTGAGTCTGGGCAGGCTTGGGACCACAGTCAAAGGTGATGTGAGCACCAAGAACACGGATCCTCACTGACTACAAAAATGGAAAATGCAGAAATATTAAAACCAGGGGGAACTCTGCCATAATGAAAGTCACCAAGTGTAAAATTTGAAGACCAGTCTGCCTGACACAGATCTGAGTTGAAATGCAGGGCAAAAGCACAGCAACAAGCACAGACCGAGCCCACGGTGCTCACCCACCAAGGTCATTTTGGAACATCTCCTCCCAGGACTTGCTCCAAGCAGGCAAAGCAGCCCCAGCACAGCCCCACACACCGTGCCCTTTTGAACCAGAAAGCAGGTGAATATTTCCAGCTTTCCTTGCCAAGAGTCAAACCCCACATCATTACTGCCCGCAACGAGTTCAAGACCGCCTTCCTCTTCCCGAAAATTAGAAATGCAAGCAGCAATTTGGGTAATCATTCCTCACTTCCAGAGGCAGAGAACATGCTGATGGGGATAGTCCTTCATGCCCTAAAAACAGATGGTCTGGAAACAACAGGATAAGATAAAACAGTCCAGGTATTTTCCTGGTGGCTTTTTCACCGCTGTATCCCCAGAAAAAGGCCTCCAGGCAAAATGAGACCATTGCTGGTAACCATCAAAAAAAAAGTAATAAGCAACAGTGCCAAGGATGATCCCAGCCTGGGGTATCAAAACAGCTCTGTTCCACTTGCTCAAACACAGGCTCATTTATACAAATAAAGAAAAAAACAAAAAACGGAAATCCCATTCCATGAGCTGGTATCTAGCATTACAAACTAAGATTTCAAGGCCCTTGAAATTAATTAATATTTGGATTAATATTCAGAAGTGACTGTTCACACCATTATGGGAAGCAGAAGCCCTACAATGAGAAATGTGGCAGGATGAAAGGTTTTGTACATTAAATACACAAACAATTGCAACCCTTGAGTAACAGAAGGGTAGAAAGCTGCCCTTTGGAGCTTGGAAAACAACTCCTACAGGCTGCTGCGAATGTTTTCCCTCAACAGAAGGAAAATTTCCAGAATCTGGGGGTTGACTCCAGCTTAAATTTCTAATGTATCATATTTAAACAAAACTCCTGTCAAGCCCTCACGTTTAGTCCTACCAGCAGGTCAAGCCCCCTCTCTGTTCCCCCACCCCCGGCAAGGTCACCAGCACAAAAGGAAGCACTCAGCATATCCTGCTTTTAAAAAAATACTGTAAAAAACTCAGACCAGTTTAATGTTCACTTTGAAGCAGCACAAGGAGCTTCTGATGTATGAAAGGCACCTGACAGAAGGGAGTAATGAGGGCAGAGCCAAAACACTGAACATTTCTCTGGCATCCACGAGGTCCCTGCGCAGCAACAATATCTTTTATGGGTTCACTGGACGCTAGGTCGACTCGGTAAACACTTCTTCCCGCAGGTTTTGGAGCAAAATTGCTGCCTGGCAGGCAATAAAATCTATACGGCCCGGCTATCGTGCGAGGGAGACGCGGTATCCCCCGCACTGCCCTAACACCGCACAGTGCCCGGCTTCCACACACGCCGGCAGGAAAATCGACCCCCAAAGGATCCACGGACGTTACGGATTTTCACTCGTGACTCAAAAAAGCAAATATCAGCGAGCCGAAGCCGGCTGCCCGAGTTTCCAGGCGCAGGCAGGGCACACACAAGCCCAGCAGATCGTGCCGGCGGGGCGAACCGGCGGGGCAGCTACCCACCCCCTGGTCCTGTATCCCACCTCCCTGTCGGCATCCCACCTTCCTGTCCAGGATCCCAGCCCCCTGTCCTGCACCCCAGCTCCCTGCCCCGCACCTCCATTGTAGCAAACACCCCCCGACCTGCCCCCCTCACGTCCTTAATCACACCCGAAACACATCCTACGGAACCCCCTCCGCCGCCTCGCTGTGGGCACGCGAGGCGAAGCCGCCTGTCACCATGACATTGCAACATCCATGAACAGCACGGCAGGCGCCCATCGCAGGAGGCATTCCTGCCGGCGGCGAGCAGCGAGGAGCGGGGGTCCCCGCAGCCGCGCGCCGCATTCCTGCGCACATCCCCGCATCGCTCGCAGCCCGGGGAAGGGCATCCCCATCCCGCCGCGCTCCGGGCGGACACAAAGGCTGGCGGCGGTACCCACCTCTCCTCCTCCATTGCGCGGGGCGGCGGCGGGGCCGGCTCAGCGCCCCGGGCCCGGCATGGCTGCGAGCGGCCGCCCCC
>VYZQ01069277.1:0-27686 GCA_013400655.1 Mystacornis crossleyi
CCCATTGAATTCTGATGAACCCATTCACCATATGTCATGGGTGTCCTCAGGGAACACTGAAATGAAATAAACTGAAAAGGCACTTTGGACCCTGCTAAGTCAGCAGTTGATTTTTTTTTTTCCTGAGCAGGGAAGCTCAAGAAAGACAGAGGGAGCACAGTTTCTTACAGACTTGAGGTCTGGACTCCATTCTACTGGCATTAGCTAGTGAACTCTCTTTCTAATTCTCTATATGGCACTTTGTAGGGTTTTTTATTCTGAGATCTCTGAAGCTTTGAAGTCTTGTATGAGTCTAAGGCCATGAGAGGCAATTAATCAGGCCATTAATCACAGCAATTTAAGAACAGTACATGTACAACAACCAACCCATCCTCATAAGGAGCTCTGTGAAATAGATGCATAAATTTTTGTGGCCATTCACAGCTAGCCCATGTAGTCTTTGCCTCAGTTACAGGTCACTATCCTGCTCACTGACCTTGAATACCATGAAGAAAGCATTTGGTAAGTTATTCATGGGGAGCAGAAATAGGGTCTTCTCCTGAAGTGACAGAGGGACACCAAAAAGAGCTGAGATAAGCCTCTGCAGTACTTTTGTAACACCTCACAGCCATAGCTTCCTTCTGTACGATGAGCTAGACCTTTTTGCATAACCATTGTACCTGGCAACACGGCATCTCAACATCCTCTTCTTCGGTGACTGGTTTCTTAAACCACTTAGCAAATCCAGAGGTGCCACTGCTATTTTTTGTTACTCTGTTATTGCTCTTATTTATCTGCAAAACCTTTTCTTCTTGGAAAAGGAGAGACGGCGCAAAGAGATGAGTTTTGTGTGGCGACCACATGGGAGCTCTGTAGCTCTGGAGAGATCAGTGAGAAAGCTCAGTTTTAATTTCTTGCAGGACTAACATTATTGTCCTTGAGAAGAGTAGCTCTTCCGGCCCTTGAGCCCTGTTTAGTCACTCAGCCACTCTGCAAACACTTTTCTGAGAGCTCTGAAAATTACTCTTGGACCGTGAACTGGTTCTGGTATTTGACAGTGGTGCAATGGAACGTAATGTCTGGAGCATCCAGCTTGTGTGTCCCTGCCTGCAGTGTGTCCCTGCCTTGAAATTGCCTTGAAAGGTCTGAGGGGAAGGGGCTGGGTGTTGTTTCCCAAGTCATGAAGTATGGGAACGTCTAAGCCTGACAGTCAAGATCCAGTAGATAACCATGGTTCATCTCCCCAGCTGTCAATTAGAAGCACAGATCCTTGCCCAGCTGGGAACATCTATTTCCAGCAGCAAGGAGGTGATGAGGAGTATGCAAGGAAGTGCAACATCCTGATGCTGTAGCAAGCGCAAAGCCGTCATGTCTCTCCCAGGACAGACAGTGACACAACAGCTCTGTGCAGACATGGGGAGCTGATACTGCTAGAAACGGGCATATGGGCTTCTCTGGCTTGATAATTTACTGTCACTGATTTGGTCTTTACACTTCCAAAAGAGCAGGGAGGGAGGAAAAAAGAGAATAATAAAAAACCCTCACCATAATACCATTTCTCCTCTATCTTCTCCCTTCATCCTTCCCTTACTCTAATCCTTATATAAAATCTTCCTGAGAAACCTGCACATAACAGCTAAGTATCAGAGGTCTTACTTACTTGTGCCAAATAAAAACATTTAAAGGTGCCAGCTGCATTGTCTCAGCGAGAGCTTTTTCACCATCAGGCTTTCTTGAAACCAGCACTGGGATTCAGCTCACAACCCTGATACCCCTGTTTTGAAATGCTAGACTGGGGACAGTATTTTATATCAGCCCTGACGCAGACTGTCTGTAGTCACCATTTCTGTTGACAAACCTGGCTGTGTCTGTAGCAGGCATATACAAGTCAGCAGTGCAAAAGAATGGGACATACCTGAAACACGAGAGACGTTTTTCACAGCAGATGGAATCTCTTCGTAATAGTGACTAGACTTGTTGTTATGGGTCGTAAAAGTCATGTAGGAACACCTAGGAAGGAGAGAACAGCTGAATTTGTAGTCTTCCTTTTTATCTGACTGCAAGTGATTTACATTAATATTGCAACTTTAAATCAAACAGAATTCAAAGAAATTACAAACTTTCCCTACCTGATTGCATGACTGTAAAAGCTGTGAATAATGGTGGCATATGATACTTGAGGACAGCAAGTAAAGAACACTGATTACAGCTGAAACTGCAGGGGTGATGCTGGGATTCAGAACTAAATCGACCTAGCTGGAGTCTGGCCGGGACTTTGGGATTCACACCTTAGACTCTGCATGGGACTTTTAATTATTACACGGGGTTAGACCAATTTTCTCATCCAAGAAACAAAATGTGCAATAGCTCCACTCCCTTTCTTCATCCCGCAGCCAGGGAGTCTGATTGCTTACTGGCCAAGGGAAAGCAAGTGAATCCCCCTAATTTGCTTAATAACATTTTCTTTTCCCAGAGATCTTTCATGCTGTACTTTCTATCCTTGCCCTACTTACTTTCCTTACTGTTTGTGATTATAATAGATCCTGAGCCTTCTTTTGTTAACAAAATTTGTGCCCTACCAATGCAAATCAACGGTGTCACTTGGGACAGAGGGAAAATGTCAGGATTGTTCAGTTTTAATTTATTTCGCTGTAGCATCAATTTTGATCTTTAGCAGTGTATTTTATTTCTTATTTGGGGCTTCATCAGCCATTGCTACTGGAGAACAAAGAAAAGGCCTTCCCAGAACACTTCCTCAGAAACAGGTTCAAGATGGGAGTAAACCTGGGAGGAATACAGGTTTGGTAAGTGGAACCATAGGGCTGTAATGGTAGCATTCAGACTTCTAAGCAAAATCAGTCTTTACCCCCTTTTTTCCAGTGCTTATAAGTCACTGAAGCTGAAATTTCCCAGGTTTGTTCAAAGGTGAAGTAGGTCTGCTTTTTTTTTTTTTTTCCCCCCCAGATTTTTTCCACACTGGAAAAACTTTAAAATGGTTCAGCCATTTTTTATCACTTTTTTCCCCACAACGGAACATGTAGAAACTATTCCCACTTCAGCAAGAGCGTTTGCTGTCACGTTCTGGACAACACAACAGCCAAACCAGCATGGGGTTAAAAGTTTATATTTAGCATAAAAGCATCTAGCTGAAAAATGCCTTTGAGTGCTCCAGTGGAATCTGATTTTGATTTGACCGAATTTTGACCCTGCGGAAATTCCACGCATAAGCACAATCCGTTCTGTATGGCTGTGTCCACTGGGCTTGGAGCACGCATGGAGGAGGAAGGCAAGGTTAATGTGTGTGGGTGCTTAGCTGATGTCCTCATCCCAGCACAGGGTCTCGGGGGGCCTCAGTAATGCCCTGGCAGAGCAGTGCTGAGGCTGGTGGTGCTTCTCCCACATCTGTGGCTGAATAGTCCTTGCGGTCTTAGGGCCCTCCCGCGTCTTGAGGAATAACCTAAATGCCTAATGCGGTTAAAGGAGGCTTCTTGAGCATTTTTGGACTGGTCCCACACCCTGTGCCTCATTGGCCAGCATCGGAATTGGGTCTGCTGGGGGTACCTAGGGTCAGACTGCCCAGTCATCAGTAGGTCCATGGTGATGTGGCAGGTCCAAGGGTTAGTTAGGGAGTCAGTCTTCAAGGTCCAGATCAAGTGGTCCATGGCCACATAAAGGGGAAAGCTGTGGCAGGGCTGGAGACCAGCACTCTTACAGTGCTGCTGGGGCAGGGATTGATGGCTCCAGGCTGGAGAGAGAGCCTGGGGAACCTTCACGTCTGGAAATATTTAAGAGCTGCCTGGAAAAGGCCCAGATCATCCTCATCTGTCTCTGAAAAAGGCCCTTCTTCGAGCAGGGAGACGGAGGAGAGACCTCCACCCTTCCCTCCCAGCCTAGGTTAGTCTGTGATTCTACAAATCCTGCTAGTTTTACTTCTCTATTAGCAGAGGATGCAGGATATCCTGTCACTGTGAATGTCGCTCACTCAGGCTCTACACCGCGTGTGACAGACAACCAAGCAGAGGTGACGTCCTCCTTACACAGCAGTGGGACTGAGCGCTGCCAGCTCTTACACACACTCCATGTTCCACCCAGAGCAGCCAGCAGAGTCCTCAGAAAAACAGAGCCAAGCATTTGGGCCACTGTTTAGAGGGCCATCGTGTCAGGGAATATTTGCTGGCGTTTAGAGTCCATTCAGGCTCCAAGGGAAGTCAAGGGAAGGCGAGCTCTCCCTCTGACTGCCTCAGGGCCTGACCTGCCCTGAAGAAGGTCGGCACAGCACACTGGGCACTGTGGCCTTGACTCAGCAGAGCAATTTGGAGCGTGTGTCTCGCTGAATGAGAGCTTATGCATCTAGCTGAAATTGCTTTATAGGGCACAGTCCGGTTCCCACTGAAGCACTCAGGAAGCTTTTGCCATGCACTTCAATGAAAATGTGATCCAATCTAGGCCCCCTGGTCATCCCTTAGGCTGAGGATAAATATTGCTGCTCTGTTGGTTAAAATCAGAATTGACAGAACAGGGGCTGCCAATAAAAATGTTACCGTGAGATCTGTAAGGGGAAAGTCCTTTAGTAAGATTTCCTGTAAAGTGGATGGATGTAGAACAGAAAGAGTTAAAATTAAGAGTTAAAAATATCTTTAGATGTAGGAAAAAGTGTAGCATCAAGAATAGAACAACGCAAATTTTATAAGGTGTTCAACCTAAAAGAATAGTTTTATGCCTCATTTTAATGTATTTCCTGACTGATGAGTATGCAAAGACGTCATTTTAATACACGGTGACAAAGTTGGTTATATAGCATTTATGTAAGAGACTGGTTTCTCCTGTGAATTTGTTTTTTAAGTCTAACTAGTGACTACAGGCATATATATAAAAGAAGCAGCTTTCTAAATTTAAATCCCTCAGCTGTCCTAATTCTGAAGTTTTAGTAGTGTCTGGCTCATCAGACTTGGAGCCCTCTTAGAAACTGTGGGAATATTTCTAAATTTGATTGTTAATCTATTGAACAGAAAAGCTGCAATTGGAGAGAATAAACTTCTTTTTAAAGTACTAGTAATTGTGCAAAAGTGCTCTGAGGCTTAGGAGGCAAAGTCTATTTACAGCTAGAAGATTTGGACTCTTAACGGGCTTACAGCACTTTTGAAAATGAGACTTAAATGTTTCTAAGTAATTTGGGCACTACAGAAAATCATGTCTAATTTCCCTCTTCTTGCTCTGACATCAACACCAATCATAAAATGATTTATTATCTAGTTGATAGCAAAACTGGTTTTATGTGGAGCAAATCCAAGAGAAAGAAATATGATTCAGAAGTGAATTAAATAATTTAATAATGTTTAAATATGGGAGGCAGTATGCATCCTTGGTTTCAGTGAAATTAAATGCATTGGTTCCATAGTAATTATTTCCAAACTGGATGTTGTTCCCAGCTAAATGCTCATCCCTTAGGAACCAGTGAAACTGTGTCTGATTGACACGGTGCAGTAGCAGCCAGAGTCCACGTGGGCTTGAACGCTCCTGGAAATCATAAATTATTCCTCTGTAGCCACAGGAAGGAGGCCAAGGTAACAATGAACAAACACTCTCATGGTTCAAACAGAACCCCAGAATAACAAAATCTTGTTTGAAATTGGGTGATTTTGGAATTCGCTTGGCAAGAGGGGTTAAGTACAGACTTCCTCATCACTTCAATGGATCAGACATATGCTAATCCCATCCTGCCTGGAGCAAGATGTCAGCTCTCTCGGACTGCACTGTTGTCAGGCCCTGGTTTCACACAACTGCTGCTGTGGCTGACAGGAGAGAAGAGAACTTTCCTTTCTCCACAAGATCTCGGTGCCACAGCAATTTGTGGGTCAGAAAGAGGCAGCTTCTTTCAAGGAAGCTCTGCAGTCTGCTATGGCTGTATTGGAGACACTCTTTAAAGGGTCGGGATCTCGGGGCTGGCTCTGCTGCCTCTTTATATTCTCAGCTCTGCAAGAGTTTCTCTGGAAACTGTGCAACATTCAGCCGCCCCTGCCCCATTTCCCACATGCCCTTAGAAACTCCAAGGGAAAACTGGTTCCTTGGGATCCAGGCTCCATGCCAGATGGGACTCGGGATGTGCAGAGAGACGCAGAGCAATAGGCAGCAAGTGCACAGGGGTGATTGCCATCTGCTCCAGAGGGCAGGAGAGGTGTCCGTAGGCCATTACACCCTCCTTGGCTCCCCACCTCCTCCAACTGCAGCACCTAGAGCAGAGGCAGCCAGGCAGCTCCTGGAGTCACAGAACTGGTTCACACAGGGGTGCCTGCCCTTAGAGAGGGAGGCATCAGAGCTTTGGCTGGAACAGCCTCCAGTCCTGACCCATCACTGGAGGGGCCCCTGACAGCCCAGGCTCCCCAGACATTTAAAATGCAGCTCAGGGAATGAGTATAGCAAACAACAATAAACATGATCATAAATCAAATATAATATAAACAAATAAAAAAAGCAAAACGTTGCGTTTTGTTCACAGTGACGATCCCAGCGGTTCCACAAGCAAGAAAGCCGGGTGTGAAACGGAGGATCCGAAGGAGGCCGGCAGACAGAGTGGCCAGGAAGGCAGGTCCGACACCCTGACGCTAAAAGCCCAGCATGCGGAGCTCCAAGAAGAGCAGGCAGCGGGGTGTTCCCCTCTGGTGCAGAAGGCGAGCCTCCACCACACGGGCTCCCCAGTGAGAGTGCAGCGCAGCAAAGGGACGGCCTCGTGTTCCCATGCAGCTGCCTCCGATTATGAGCTCTCCCTTGACCTAAAGAATAAACAGGTACCAAGGCTTCCTCCTCAGGCTGTGGGAGAAGGGGATGGGGCGGGTGGGACTGCATTTGCACTGTGGTGGGACGACTTTCAGCAAATACTTCAGCCTTTTGTTCACCCTGAGCTTTCGCCCTGCCTACCTGGCCCTTTGGCCATGCGGGGCTGATGGGGGCTGATGGAGGAAGTAGCTTCCCCACGTCTGACTGAGTCACCCTTTCACCCAAACCTGCTGGTGTCTGCTCCTCGTTGCCTGGATTCTGTGGTCCAAAATGGACCTAGAAACCCAGCTGTGAGTGTACGCTTAGGGATGGCTTGCAGGCAGCCAAGAGCAGCAGCATCCGGAGGGAGTGCCTTGCTCACAAGCGTACAGTGCCCGTGGGGCTCCCAGCAGCTGGTTGTTCCAGATGACCTCCCTCATGGGAGAGTCTCTGAGAACCATCTTGCCATCTTGGATCATGCAGGGCAGGCCCCCAGCACACTTCTGCACTGGCATGAGCTTTCCAGAGGAAAAGGGTTTTTCCAGCGAGTGTCCTGCACAGCATCTACCACGATGTTTGTGCACTGCTGCCACCACTGCCCTCAGTCAGAGGAGGATGATGAAGAGACAGGCAGGTTTACCAGGCCGAGAGAAAATGATTCCATCCTAGAAGTTGCAAGCCATGCCTTCCGTGCCCGAGGCTCCAGCCTAGCTCCAGAACAGAAGCGTGCCCGTCTCTAGCTGCATCTCTGGATGGGCTCCCAGCAGGGGTCAGTGGGACAGGGGTTAAGAGCAGCTGGCCTCCTCCCGCACAGGTAAGGAGGTGGAATGTGCCCCCTCCCTCCACGTCTCTGCAGATTACAGTCCAGGAGAGCTGTTGTGCAAAACAGAACCTAAAGCATAATTTCTGCCTTTCCCCTGGGAAGGCAGCTCAACCAGAGGCTGTAGGACATGCAGACCCTGCAGTCTGTGAGGTGAGGAGGACAAGCAAACGCTAGTGACAGTGTCTAGATTATGCTCAGTGGGAGAATTCAGTGGGAGCTGTGCTATTGCAGCTGAAGGGTCTCAGCTAATGAGGTTTCCACAGAAAAAGCTGCTACTTCTGGGACATCTCTCTACCACTTCCCTCAAGGCACTGATTCTGTCCCTAAACATACATGTCAGATCAATGACCCCATAGATTTCTGAGCAAAAGAGACACCTTGGCTCTTTAGCTCTGTCTTTCTCAAAATACTGCTCACTCAGCTGAGACAGAATTCTTGCTTCACACCAGGAAAAAAACAAGAGAGACTAATTAACTGGCTTCACAAACTAATGTGACATATCCTCAGGGTGGGCCACATCTTGACTGCTATATATGGGCTTAGCCTCCCCGTTGTCCTCGAGCTGCTCTGGTTTGTCCTGGGGAGTGTCTGTCCTGTGTTATTTTAGCTTTAAGGTCATGTTGCCATATCACTGCTCTTGCAGCAGAGGCCAAACCTGCCCTGGATGGATGTGAACAAAAGAGACGTGTTTAGCTGATTGTTCATTAATGTCTGGTGTCCGCAGAACCGACCTTGCAGGGACTGAGCCTAATTCCTTGGTGAAACCACTTTTCTCACAGCAGAGGCCTTACCATTTGTGTGCCCCTCCAGACTCATAGATGTCCTCAGTGAATTGCCTCCACCTCTGGAAGGGGGGATTTTCAGGCAGAGAAGAGTACTAATTCTTCCACTCTTGCACTGTAGTATGTGTTTTTACAGGTATTCCTATCAATTTACTCGTCAGGTAGTTCTCTTAAATGGTAATAACGGTGATAGGACCCGCACAGCGCTGTCCCAGTAGAACCCTACTTATAGCAGAACTTGTAATACGGGAATAGAACTTACAGTAAGAGAAACAGGTGGAAGGAGACGTTTTTAGTCTCACTGCACAACTGAAGTCACATTTACCTTTTGAGGGAGGACTGAGAGCTAGAAAGGAAGGAGGGTAAAGTGCAGCCTCCTCTGCAGGGCTTGGACCAGTCGCTGCCCTTCAGCATCACCCTGGAGAGCTGGTGAGTGGCTTCATGGCTCTCCCTGCTCCCTACCCCATGAAACAGAGAATTCTGATAGTGAGCAGAGCAGAGGTACTCTGTGCTGGCAGTTTGGAAAGGAGACTCAAGTACTAAAGTTCCCGTGTGCTTAGACTCCCTTGTAATGTTGGGAAAATGCAGGGGATCACAGGAAAGAGGAGCATGCCTTCAGTCACACATACTCTTGGGCTGTGCTGAAGGGCAGCAGGTGTCCCATGGATGAAGGAAAACACTCCCTTAACAAATACCCCTTACAGCATTGTCCTTCCATTGTGAGAGGCTGGAGGGAGGGAGAAGCACTAAGAATGAGTGATAGAGAACGTGTACACTGTGTATGTCTTTTTTTTTTAATTTTTTTTACAATGCATGCATCACTTTGAGTGACTCAGATTCTTTCCCTGAGCCTGATTCTTTTCTGGTTATAACATGGTGGCACATCACCATGCTCAGTGGCAACCTGGGTGGAAGACCAGTGCTAACTGAGAATAAGAACAGTGATCTCTCCTGGCAGATTTATGAATTTATGCCTACGGGCAACAAAGCCATCGGGCATGCATCTCAAATGTTTGGCCATATCCGCGCCTGCGCTTTGGCTTGCCTGAGGCTGACCTTGTTAAATCTCCCTACATGTGCAATCCCTCATGGCAGTGGGTATTTCACAGCCATTTCTAATTCAGCCACAAGGCCTGAAATGCTCAGAATGAGCGTTCATATTGAGGTCCAGAAACGTACTAAGCTAATTATTCTTTGAAATCCCCCTGGCCCCCTCCTGCTTTTCCCTTCCTTGGTGCCGGCTGTTGGATCATTCCCCAGAGAAGAGCAGCTTTAAGCAGGCAATTACTTGTGATTCAAAGGGTTTATTAGGAGCGAGAGAAGGCCAATCAGGTCTGGCCCTTCTTGCCTCTCAGATGGGAAGAGAAGGTTCCTCCAGCCATCCAGCCATACATCTCCATTACCCGTGACTGCTGTGGTGCTAATGGATGCCCTTTCCTCCTTTTCTTCCTCTGGAGAGGAAGAACACAGGCTACAGCTGTATGAAATCCTTAATTCCTTTGGACTGTCAGTTAGCTCGACCTGACAGCAAACGAGTACATCTCAGACATCAATAAGCATTAAATGGCTGGGCTACAGCAAAGAAGAAGAGACAGAGACCCACTGCTGCCAGACAAGGGTGGGGAGGGCACATCTCTCTATGGGGGGGCTGCATCTTCTCAAGCATCTCCTGGAACAATCCCTGTCCCTGTTATCCCAGCTGAAAGACACTGTAGGATTCCCCTTGCTTTGGACAGTGCCAGTTGGCAGTGGACCACATGCAGAACCCGTCCTTGCACCCCTGGTATGAGCCAGAAAACAGACTAGTTGGGGAGTGCTCTCACTTTAGATCTTGTTCTGCTCCTTAATGTCTCAGTCCTTTGGGAGGACTGAGATTATGGACTGCAAAAAGCCGGTGATGTTTTTTATCAAGGTACCGACAGCTTGCTCTGTTCCTTTAGACTTTTGGAAGGATCTCTCCTCACTAGTTATTAAAGTCTGCCATTTTTGGAACTGTCATTGCATGAGATAAAACTGGCCTTTTACTTCAGATCAGCAATGACATCTTGCCTTGGCCTCTAATAAGATCAGAGCATATGAATTTCATGTTTTCCGAATGGCTGTCACCTCCTTGGAAACCTCAGATAATTGTAAGGCTCTTGCTTTTGCTTTATTTTGCGTTTTACTGTTATTCTGTCCCTCCCATTTGTTCCTCTTTCTCTCCTAACACAATTAGCTCTACATTTTCATTAACTGGATCATTATTTTAAGTGCTCATGGTCAGTTGTTAGTGATAACTGTCTGGGTTGGGCCTTTGCAGGTTATTGGTTTAATTTACATTTATCTGCATGAGCCTTCTTCCTGAAGGAAAGGGCAAAGGGATAGTTCAGTCTCTTTGCAGGCAGGACAACTTTACAGACATGTGTCAGGAGTGCTGGTTTTATGGTGGGATTTAAGATGTCCTTGTTTATTTAAAAGGCCTGCTGCCAGGTCTTGTGGTAAATGACACTGAATCCATAATTATTGTGGGGGTGATTTTTACATCATTTATGCAGATCCTTTCTGGGGGGGCAGCAGTGAAAGTATTAGGCAAATGTTCTTTAAATTAGGGATAAGCAGAGCTCTGAGCACGCTGCCTCTACAGCTGCAGTGGCCAACTCCATCACTAAGAAAATAGCTGGTATTTCTCAGTGCTGGTCTTTGATGCTTGCCTTGGACAGACTGTGAGTGCAAGGGCAAGGCAGACAGAAAACAGAAGCCAACCTGATGTTTGAGCACGAGGCAAAAGTCCCTGCTTCGTGTCCAGAGAGGGAAATATGAAAGGATGTGCTCCCCATCCCACTCTCTTCCATAAATGTCAGCCTCCCAGGACTTGTTCCACAGCCAGGACACCAGTGCAGGCACAAAATGGCTGGGTTTATGTTTTCCTCTCTGCCTGTCATCTCCCAAGGTCACATTCTCTTCCTCTGCTTCCAGAGGAGAAAGTATTGGAAAGATTCCAGAGGTCATTTACACCTCCCATAGCTGTCAGGCCAGGCCTCCACGTGCACCTACATCACTCACTGATGGTTTTATCTGTAACTTTGCGTCAGGGTATAAAAAAGAAGAAGGAAGCAGGTGACGACGTGACTGTGTGAGCTGAGGCTCATGCCTCAGTCTCACTTTGACTGTGAAACCAATTTGCACTTAAACTCAGACCTTGCATGAGCTCAGTTCTTCAAACTGTGAGTACTGGGCCAGCAAGGCATGGTGAGGGACAAGTGGTATGCCTGGGGATGAGGATGCAGTCAGTAAAACTCGTCCTTTGGTTCTGCTAATGAGCTCCTACTCACCACACGACTGATGCAGTGAATCCCTTGCTAGTCCAGGACTGACTTAACCAACACTCTCCGTCCTGCCCTTCATCTTTTTTTGGTTTCTCCACGTGTGCGCACACTTATTAACACTACAGTCTGCACCTGCACTCTGCCCTGTGAAGTGCCAGTGCTGTAGAGCTTAGCCCATAGTTCAGCCTAAACCTCAGTGAAGGTAGTTTGAGTTCATTCTTTTTTTCCTTCAACCCCATCTTCCACTTTCATCTTCACACTGTCCCCTTTGTCCTCTGTCAGTCACTCATTGGAACCAAATCATGTCATTCTCCTGGAACTTGTTAGTGAAAACCCAGCTGCAGACGAAGAGTGGGGGGATTACCAGGAAGTTTAAATTCCAGTCTACAGAAATGACCATGCATGCCTGCCTTGCTGAAGCCAGTTGAGATGGTACTTAGCTGTGTGTTGATGTATTTACATGTGTTTGTTGTTACCAGCTCAGGTAAATCCTCCTTCTACTTGTTTTTAATATCTTGTCTCAACATTTAAAATTCAGATTTTTTTACCTTGCAAAACTGAGTCTCTTTCTTTCCCTGGGTATTTTTCTTTTCATTGCTGGCTGACACCTGAAAAACTCAGATATCAAAAAGGAAGACACTTTGGGATTCAGAGTGCTTTTTAAGAGACACAAACTCAGAACAAACCCAGCCTCCACTAACTTATATGGAAGTTGATGTTTCTCACTAACTGCTAGATCAAGCCAACATTCTCTGCATTAAAAATTTAAATTTTCTTCCCTTTTTCTGAATGATTTGTCCTTTCCCTGAGAGTATTTCCTAAGGTTGCTAAGGAGGGGAGAAGCATTAGTAACACCCTGAGACAAGAGATAATGCTTGACATTACCGGAGCACTGCTGAGCAGGAAGACACATTGCTGGAACGTTGTACTTGCAGCGATGAGCTTCTGCCCCAAAGGCCATCAGAAGTGAGTCTGCAAGGGAAGGGCACCTGCAGGCTCCAGCCTTTATGACTGGCGCTCTAGGAAGAGGCACGATCCCATTGCAGCTGTGAGGAAGCTCATGGTGCTGATTTAGCCAGTCATGCCCAAAGGCGAACCTTCTGTTGAAATCGGGGGCGTGGCATTGCAGGGAAAAGCTAATTCAGAGTCAGAAGTTCCTTTGACGGTCATTGAAGACTAACCAGGGTAGGAACTAGGGCAACAAGAAGCCATCCGGAGGCAATTAGCAAGAACTAACGTCTCTGTTCTCTGTTTTTCAGATCGAAATGCTAGAGCACAAATACGGTGGCCACCTGGTGTCTCGCAGGGCAGCTTGCACCATCCAGACCGCGTTCCGGCAGTACCAGCTCAGCAAGAACTTCGAGAAGATCCGCAACTCCCTGCTGGAGAGCCGCATGCCGCGCCGCATCTCCCTGAGGAAAGTCCGCGTCCAGAACTCGGAGAGCTTCTCCGCGGAGAAAGCCCTGGTGGAGGGGTACAACTTCGTGGGCATCCCACTGGTGAGGTCCCCGTCCTTGCCAGCCACCATCAGTGGGGCACTGACCGAGCTGGAGGACTCCTTCACGGAACAAGTTCAATCCCTGGCCAAATCCATCGATGATGCCCTCAGCACCTGGAGCCTGAAGACCATGTGCTCCCTGCAAGATGGGGGCTCGTACCAAATCAGGGAGACCTTCAGTGCTAGCTCCATGCAGCCAAACCAAGACTTAGAAGCTGAGCTGCAGGATCAGGAAAAGGAGGAAGGTCTCCTGCCAGATACTCTACCCAAGAGCAGCAGCACTCTCATGATGGCTTTTCGAGATGTCACAGTTCAGATCGACAACAAGAACATCTCTGTCTCATCGTCTACCTCGGTGTCCATGGCAAACTGTCTCAGCAGCAACGACCAGGCTGGGCTCTCTCAAGCTACCAAGGCTGAAGAAAGCCCAGGAGAAGGGGAGGGAGAAGCCAGTGAACCACCGCCTGCCCCAGAGAGCTTACCTGAGAACAGCCACACTTTCACCGAGGTGGATGTCAGCACCAATGGCACGGGGGACAGCGGTGCTGAGCCGGATCAGATGGCGGTGCAGAAGCTCCAGTTTGATGCAAGCAATGAGGCGGGGCAAAGCAAAAGCTCTGAGTCTGAGAATGCAGACAACTCAGAGCAGCTGAGCAGCAGCAGCACCTCCACTTCAGCCAAGTCAGCCTCGGAGGTGTCCTCAAAAGAAGCCCTGCAGGCCATGATCCTCAGCCTCCCGAGGTACCACTGCGAGAACCCAGCCAGCTGCAAGTCCCCCACACTTTCCACAGACACCATGAGGAAACGCCTTTACCGCATTGGACTGAACCTCTTTAATATGTAAGTGACTCTTTCTCTGCTTCCCAGGCTGGGTTATGCCTCACGGAGACAGACGATGGCAGGCTCTTGGTCTAGATCCATGTCCAAGGAAGTTCATTTATATCCAAGGCCATGACCATCTGGGTATGCAATGCACAGCACAGGTTTGCTTCCCAGAAGCTCCTTCCTTAAATTCTCCCAAGTACTGTCCTTCTCTTCTGCCTAACAGAGGAACAAGCCCACTGTCCCATGAGTAGTGTCCATGCTCTCAGAATTCACTGAACCTTCAGTTCCAGTTGCTGTCCATTTGGCATCCACCAGATGAGCCTGGGATCACTCTGGCTCACTCTGTTGCAAAGGAACAAACATAGCTGGGACTGTAAACCCAGCCCTGGTTACTTAACATAGGACACTTCCAAGTAAAGAGACAGAGAGACAGAGGTAGAGCTGAGCTTAGCTGGCCCAGTATGAGTCATAATGGCAAAATTAAATCCCTGGCTGTCATTTTCCTTCAGATACTTGGGTAGATTCTCACCTGACAGACCAGGTTTAGTGACCTGTCTCTCACATATCTGAGTTTGATATCCTATGAGAAGGCTGCAGGTGTGAAAGCAAAAGCAGGGCAGAGGTTACCATCAGAAGAGGGTAAAGTCACAGGGCCACACGTGGATTGGCAGAAAGCAGCTGAGCTCCTATGAGGAGCTTTAGATTCTCTCATTGCCTTTTGATGAGACTTTTCTCATCTAAGCAAGCCATGAGAAGTACTGGGTTTTGCTCTATCATCACACTCATATCCCTGTCTTTGTTTTCATTCGAGTCCCCTGATAATGAGGATGTAATGTACCCATACTAGGAGAACGTTTTTCCCCACCTTAGCGTGGGCATTTTAGTCAAAGCAAGGACTGATCATTATGCAGTCCTAGGCAGAAGTTTTTCACAGACAAAGGGGCAATGCACAGGATTTATATACGTGTACCATGGAGGCTGTGGACTCCAGGAGACAGGACCCAGGAAGAGAGGTTTTTAGGGTTGGTCTCAGAGCACATCTGGAAGTGAAGTGACTTTAGGTCAGACAGATTTGGGACTCTTACAGAACTGAGAAGGACATATTTCCAGTTCTGAGATCAGGCTGGAGGACAGGAGTGAGGAAAATAACCTGATAGCTCTGGGGAATGATGCCTTTCTTCATTCTCTGAGCGGTATCTAGGGGACACGTGGTTCCCTTTGTGACTTCCTATCCAGGGGCTGGGACGGCCATTAGGCTTTCTGCAGTTATTTGGTGGTTGTTTTCCCTGTCTATTTCCAGGGAGAAGCCAGTTTACTATTGCGGGGTTTGGGATGTGGGCACTGATCCGTAGGGCATGGAGCTGAGGCTGCGTGTGCATGTGCGCACATCCTTTTTCCTGGCTTTCCCTGGAGCAAGAGCTGAAAGCCTGCAGTTTCTAGTGGAATCTGCCACAGTCTATCTGGCCTTGCCTGGCATTTTTGGAAGGCAGGGCTCTGGCTCAGAGCAGGCCTCTGGAAACACACGGATGCGGTGGCACTTTCCCCATCCTTGCTGCACTGTGAGGGGGTGAAATCCCTGGAATGGCGAGTGCTTCATTCTGCAGCCCTGCTGTAATAGCTCTGTGTGTGTGGGCAGCTGGCTGCGTGGGCAGAGGGAAAGCCAGCAGGACGTGAGGAATCCCACAGCATTGGCTGGCTCTGCTTAACACCCCTGCAACACCGAAAATGAATAGCAGGGACCAGGCTCAGGAGAGAGGGGAGTAGAGTTGTCTGCTGCACATCTGGGTAAAAGCTGTGTGCTGCACTGCATGGGACACATCTGCAGGTGTTCAGTGGCAGAGATGCTGTATTGACACCAGGATTCTGTGGAGAACAAATTGAATCCTGGGAAAAACTGATGAAAGGCTGCTGTTAGTGAAAGAATATTTGAGTTATAGTCTAGGCAGTGCAGGAGGGCTGTCACACCTGGACTGTTTCATCCTGCATCCTCTGATGGCGTTTTGTGTGCCATCGCTACTGAAACCTGCACATCCATGCCAGTGTGTGCCAAATTCAGCTCTCAGCTCCTCTGGAGTAGATCCAAAGTCAGCCCAGTGACCTTGGTGTCACACAGGTGTAGCTGAGTTCATCCTTGTGTTGTGAACACCATACTGTCCCTAGCCTAATACCAAAGTGTGCAGGAGGACGTGCATTTTATGAATCTCTGTTGCTTCGTTTGACTTGTGTCCTGACCGTATCACCTTTGCACTGAGCAGGGAACTTCACCTGTACTCTTCAGTGGTGAACCAGTAGGTCTGTGCAATAATAAAGATGGTGTATCATTCTTTTCCATGAAGAAGGCCTGGGGTTTTCAGTATCAGATCTTGCACCTCTCCTATTTATAAATTTGATTGTTCTTGCAGACCTCTCCCCAGGGATGCCACACTGCTCGGGATATTTTCTTCTGACGTCACTAATCAAGCAGAACTATTCCAAGCCCATCTGCATTTTATATGCCCGTGAGGCCCCTGTAAGGAGCAGGCCATTCTGCTGAATCTGATCCCCTTATAGCTAGACATATGTTGCTCACCCACATACTTCACCACCTGACAATGCCACAGTCTGTGCCAGTGTATATCACGCATTCACGTGCTCTGAAATCTCATCCTCATCCCAGGAAACCACCTGAGCGAACTCACTCCTTGAGCCTTGACAAAGAACCCTGAATTTGGATTAATGATGGAAGTATGACATAATTTCATGAGGTCACCCTCTCACCTCTCTCCATTTGCCAGCTCAGAGAAACAAAGAGATGTGGCAATCTTCCTGCTATTGCAGTGATCCACCTCAGCCAAGTGCATCATGACAGAGACCCTGCAGTGGGGCAGGCTGAAATACAGGAAGAAAACTTCTGCACAATACACACGTACCATTTGTTCTTGTCCGCGCTGTGAGACAGGCACCACACAGGCTCACAGCCACTCCCACAACACACAGGGGCTCCTGAGAAATGTTTTAGTGGGGCCTGTGGAGACAGAACCGGGGGTAATGGTGTTGACCTGAAGGAGGGCCGATTTCGATTAGATGTAAGGAAGAAGATTTTTACAATGAAGGTGATGAAACTCTGGCACAGGTTGCCCAGAGAGGTGGTGGATGCCTCATCCCTGGAGATATTCAAGATCAGGTTGGAGTGATCTCTGAGCAACCTTATCTAGTTGAAAATGTCCCCACTCACTGCAGGGGGGTTGGAGTAGATGACCTTTAAAGGTCACTCCCAACCCAAACCACTCTGCTTCTGTAAGAGCTGTGTGTGCAGGCACAGACACTGGCCCACTAAGCAGAAAATCACTCCCACAGCCAGGCAATCAGGCCCACTCAGCACCAGACCGGTTCTCAGAGAGACTCTGACAGCCACAGAGGGAGAAAAGCCCTCTGTCTGGGAGCTGCACACTGCTCCCTCCCTTCTCTGACAAAGCATTCTCTGGGTGCCTTCTCTCACACACAGATTTCTGCCTGAGGGCATGAATCAATAGAGAAGGGAAGAAAAACACAGCTAAGGGTGGGCGAAGTGGAGGAAGAGATAAGCAAATCTGAGTATGGGACTTCTGTTCAGGCAGCCAACATCAAGCTCAGGTGAGGCAGGTAAAAAAGTATCACTCAACGCTGAGCGTTGAAAATGTGTGAAAAAGAGAATTACTTATTTAACAGAAAAAGTGCCCACCTTTGGTTATCCCCCTTGGAGTCTTAAGCCTCATTTGCCCGTAGACCATGGCAGCAATGTCTCCTAAGTTTCTTCACAGAAGAAAGAGCCTTTGACTCTGGGGCAGATGGAGGGCAGGAGAGTCACTGACCAGGTGTGGTACAATGCAGCAGTGTCCCTTGAGGCAGTGGGATGCCACTGGTGATTACCAGGTGACAGCAGGTGCCACAAGTGACACAGCAGGTCCTGTGACACCCCTTTGTCCTCAGCAGCAGCTAGGGGGGCACACAGCAAGTCCCTTTTCCTCAGCCTAACCAGTCCCACTGCTGACACACACATGAACTCATAGGAGCTCAGGCACGTACCAAGGGCTGTGCTGATGCAAGCCAGGGGTGAGCCTCTGAGAGACCACACAAACTCACCATGTCTCTGTTCTTCCCTTCCAGAAACCCAGACAAAGGGATCCAGTTCCTGATCTCCCGAGGCTTCATCCCGGACACCCCCATTGGGGTGGCACACTTTCTGCTCCAGCGCAAGGGCCTCAGCCGCCAGATGATCGGGGAATTCCTGGGCAACAGCAAGAAGCAGTTCAACAGGGATGTCCTGGAGTAAGTGTGGAAATCTCTTCCCCTCCTCCCTGCACTCTAAAGGAGTTGCCAGCCCACTCTGCCCCTGGCTGCACCAGCAAGCACTTTGTTGTCCTCCATGCTCCTTCATCCCCACTCTTCAGGAAGTCCACCACTGCCAATCCCCGTCTGGCATCCCTCAGCACATTTCCCACCTATGTGTTTCACCCTTAACGTCATCAGTGCTTTCATTTCACTCCCCCCTCAGGAGGCCTGCGGTCACCAGGCAGGAGCTCAGCACTGCCAGCTGGTAGAACTAGTGATGCTGGCATGTTTGGGGGCTGCGAAACTCTGAGGCTGGGGTCTTATCCCCTCTGTATGAAGCCCTTATGATGCCTCCTGGGAAGCACTGAGAGGCAGAGGAAAAATATCTACTCCTTGCTGTGAGACCAGCAGGGAGAAGTGATTGCTGGCTATACACTCAGTTTTCTTTCTGCCCAGGTTGGAAATTGGTGGCTCTTTGAGTTTGTCCAACTGCATTAGGAGGATAATAAGAAGGGGGTTGGTCCCTTTTGTGGTGGTGAGGAGGCCTGCATACGAAAACCTGCTGCTAAGGGCTTGTCATTGCCACAGCAGCCACAGCACTGAGGAACATCCCCACTCCAAAATCTTGTTTTGCAGAACAAAATCTGAGGTTTCCTTCCTGATCTGTCCAGTGGCTTCCTGTGCTGGATTGTTACCTTCAGTTCTCTCACCGTGACCCTCTTCTGGTCACAAGCCACACATCCCTCAGCCTACACCTCTCTCCTCTTCCAAGTGTAGCTCATTCAGAGACCCATTTCAAGGCATTACCAGCACTCAGCTAGGCCTTTCCTTCATTACGCAGAAACACAATTCTTAGTGACAGCTGCCTTTCCATTAGGCTGAAAGTCCTTTGCACTGAGTCCTTCATTATGTTCTCCCATTCCCCTAAATATTTTCCATTTCCCTTGAATTTTGCAGTGGTTTTTCTTGAACCAAACCATACAGAAACTCAAAATCCCATAGGCACGCCCCACTTCTACTCCAGGGAAAGACTGGAGGATACCAAAGTTCAAGAGCCAAATCTAGGCCAAAATTTTAAAATTAATTCCAGCTGCAATTGCTGCTTCTTATTGCTGCAGCTACCTGGCATTTGGTTCATGTCTTTTTTTAATATACTGTAGGGGTACTGATATGGCCAGCAACAAGACACATGTACTCTCCAGTCTCTTCATACTGAGAGCTACAATTAAAAGTAATTGCCTCTTCTTCTCCGGTAAGCATTGTGTGGGCTGCTTCCCCCGACAGATAATCTGCTGAAGTCCAAACCTAGCCTCTGCACACACAGGGAAATATTGCAACAACAGTAGGCTGACACTCCCTTGTAATCTAAATTCGGCATCATCCCTGCAAATGACCCTGTTCCTCTGCCTCACATGGGACTACAAACTCTGTGTCAGCAGCTGCTGGGAACAGTGCCTATTGCAAAGCCTGGTGTCAGCCCCCAGCCTCGGTGCCCAGGAGTTGTTACGTTGGGGTTGCCTGTCCCGTTTCTGCACGGGGCCATCGGAGCAGGTGGCCCTACTCCATCTCGCTCATTACTCAAAGTTTCCACTGCCCCTCTCACGGTAACATTCCAGATGTTCAGTGAAAGAGTGACCTCGCCCATCCTATTACAGCTGTGGAAAACAAGGCTCAAAGATGGGGACTGAGATACTGAGGCTCTGTGCACATGGATATATCTTGGGCAGAGACTGTGTGCACCTGAAGAAGTACCAAGCAACTGGGTCTGAATTCAGGGTTCAGACCTGTGTCTGATCTCTCCAGGCAACAGATGATGTGCTTGCACTAACAATCTGTGCTGCCATCCCCTCTTCACAATAAATGGCTGATTCGTCTTCCTTAAAGGCAAAGATTAAAGTAGGCTTTAAATATACACAGAATGCTCAAAACAGGAAGTAAAAAACATGCACATTCAGCTTGTAGCTGTGCCATTTGAAGGTACTTTCTTCCTGTGCCCGTTCTGAGCTTGGGGGTAGCGATGGTTGGTGGGTTTTGCAAGCAACAGCTCATGAGAACTGGATGGGCAAAGGCTGCACACCCAGCTGCATGCCATGCATGGAAACAAGGCATTGAAAGGAGAAATTACAGCCTGGAATTATAATTCTAGTTATTTTTCCTGTCCATGCTGAAGGAAGAAGAGGGCTGGCAGTGCAGTATAGTGTGCTGGCATTTCCAGTGCACTGTATCTCAAGGGCTGGTCACAACTTATGAGCTGTTTCTATGGGAACAAGAAGCGGATCAAAGACCTTTTGGCATTTTAGAACTGTCTGAGACCTAGTCTGGTTCTCATTCCCCATCCAACTCCCATCAGTTAGCTCAGGAACACGGACACAGGTTGGGAGAACAAGCTCTGCAAGGGCTGTCTTGCTGTCCCCACATCCACCCACGCTTAGCAATGTTAAGGTACATGGTATTCCCTGGAGAGCACGCGGCACACAGGAGAGCTCACACAGTAGCTTTTGCACAATTTGCCCAACACCACAGTCATTTCTGTGGCCCAAATGGGCAGAAGAAGAAGAACAGGCACTTAGTCCTGCTGAGCTCAAATGCCCAGGCAGGGTGGCTGTGAGCAGGCACTAGTGCTTGGACAGGCTCTGATCACCTGCAGTGAGCAAGCCTGTATGCAGGCAGGGATGTCTGTGCTCTTTCGCATCCCAAACCTGGCCCTGGAGCCTCCTCTACCTCCCAAAAGCAATTTCAATTATTGATGCCACTTGCTGTGTTAGTTTAGCTTTCGCTTGATGTGAAAACTTATGTTGCAATTGTGTATTGTAAGCAATATTTCTATTGCAGCCAGGTTGAATAAACCCAGCTGCATGAATAAATAATAGGACAGCTTTTAAAACATCTGCAGAAGTGTCAGCCTCCCTTGTGCATTTGGAGGCAGGGCAGCGCTGCCCAGGTTACCAACTCTAGACTCAGCTGTAATGTCCAGCCGTAAGCGCGCACTCTGCAGAGTTCTCTTGGCTTGTGCAGGTATTGCAGCTGTGCTGGCTGGCAGACAAGCCAGGCTCTGCCGGTCCCTGCTGTCAAACTGCAGAGCTCAGCGGTTCGGCACTGTGAAGACGATCCCACTTTGCTGCCCACCCAGTAAATGGAAAACTCCAGAGAAGTGCTATGCTGGTTGCAAAGCCTTTTATGTAAAAGGGCAGGGGTTTAGGTGAGGTAACCAGTTTATGAGGATTGAGCACCTTGGTGTGCTGTTTTGCCTTCCCACACCTTCATGCCCAGCACTTAAACGCCCTGAAATGATAATCTCCTTTCCATCCTCCTGCTCTTATCTTTCAACCTCTAACTGACTTTCTTGGAACTCAGAAAAGATGTCTGGATAACTCACAAGTAGTTCTACATACTAGCCAGAGGAACAACAGAGAGAGCAGGAGATTTTCGACAGTTTCTGACTATAATTGACATGCATGCATTGATAACACTGAACCACTCAGGTCTGTCTCTTTAGGAAGATGCAGTTTGTCATTTCCTTGTTTAGAAAAGACTTCAGTCTGTAAAACTAGGATTTATCTCACCTGTTGTTGGCCACAACCAAGTTTAGTGTCTTCCAGAAATTCATTAATTCCTTTTGTCAGTCTAGAGACATGGGGCCCTCAAGAGTGTTGTTTTTCTCAGTGTGCTAGTTTAGGCTGGACGTGCAGCTTTTAGGCATTTTGTGTTACAGCGCATAAATCCCACCTGTAACCTGTTTTAAGCATCCCACAGGATAACCATTCACTGTGATCAGCATCCCACAGTAAGATCCAAGAATCTCCTTCCACAACCTGTCCTGTTGCCAGCTAGGAGGAGTCACTGGTGACCTGCCCCAGGGTTTCAGTGTCTGCCAGTCCAGGGAATACAGCTGGAGAGAGGTAGCCTGGCCCATTAAAGCACCTATGTGGTACTGAGCAGTTTTAATCGAATCTATTTGTCAAGTACTGCAGAAAAAATAATTTTGTTGCTTTGAAAAACTCAGGCCCAAGGCATTAACACGTAGTTTTAATATGAGACACATCATCATTCTTGCATCCTTTCTTCATTCCGTGTTTATTTGTTGCTTTTGTTCTCCTTCCTTCACACTTTCCTTCACTGTAGTCCATTCTTCCCCTCCACCTGTTCCTGACTCAGGAATTGCTTCCATTTATAGTTCATTCATGAACAAGATAATGTGAGTGATTTCATGAATGGAGTCAGCTGTGCTGCTGGTGCTGGATGGTTTGTGTTCAGCTCGTGGGACTCGGAAGTGCAGATATGGCTGTCCTGGTGCACTTGCTGTCGGAGAACGGGCAGGGATTCCAGCTGAGGAGACATTGTGCTGAGCTGGGGCCTGGTTGGTGTTAGAGTGGAAGCTGCTGCTGGAGACGCTCTCCCTGGGGTGAGCAGGTCTCCTGTCTGTCGAGCCTGTGTTGTCTTCTCTTTCTCTCACGGAGAGCCAGGGAGAGAAAAGCTGCTCTTGGTAAGTGCAGAGGTGGGAGCCCAGCGAAGGGACTGTCTCTCAAAGAAGAGTTGGGTTCCTTGTGGACTGGCAGAAGGGACCTGTCAGGCTGGCCCGAACGAGCCTTCTCTCCCCTTCTCGCCGAGGTTGCTACAGAGGATCAGGAAGGGACTTGCATCACAGGAGGGTTTGAGCAGGAGCAATAGATAAGGGTGTGATGGAAACAGGACAGAGGGAAGAACGTGTTGAGTTCTGACCTGCTGCAAGCAGGGCTGTAGCACAGACCAAATGTGAGTAAGAAGAGCCTTCCCATGCCAGGCTTGTACAGGCTGAAGGTGCAGCTTGAGTCTGCCTGGTCCCCAGGGAAGCTCAGGAAGGAGTAGATTCCCAGGTAAGTAGCCACGTGAGCTACCAACAACCACGGGAGGGCGAGCAGGCCTGACAGCCCCCGGGAAAAGCAGGCCATACGTGTCCTGCAGCATTCTCCAGAAAGGGAAGACTGGTGTGGGCTGTGGTCTCCGTGGCAGAGACTCTCTTTCCCAAGAGGGGGTGGAGGGCAGGACTGGGACACACGCCTGCGCCCACTGGCGCAGGGAGGCGGGGAGCCCTGCTAGCTCTTCTCTCTGTTCAGTTAGCATGTGCAGGGCAGCCTCCTCCCAGGGAGCTGAGCCCTTCCACAGTTCACCCAAACCCCGGTTCATCTTCAGAAAGCTTGTAGAATTAGGGAGGCTGAGGAAAGGGATGATTTTTATTAATATCTTTGTGCCCTGTGATTTTAAACTTTCCACCTGGCTGCCTCCCCCCTTGCTCCCTCCCCGAGTGGAGGCTGCAGGTTCATTACAGATGCTTTTAGTTGCATCCCAGCTCCTGCTGCACTGTCACCTGAGCGGAAGAGCTGGAAAATAGGTCATTACGCTTGGGTGAGCAGATCCCAGCCCCACATGATACAGCTGCTTCCTGCCTTCACTGAACCCTTTTGCCACAGGCTTTTTTTGCCATGCTCAGCCCTGTGCTAAATCCTCACAGCTCTTCTGCCATTATGTCCACCCACTTTTGGGGGAATCTTTTTCCCTGTAGCCTAGGAGGCAGCATGGCTACAACAGAGACAACAGGTGAGCAAAATAATCCATCTAGGAGCCCACTCTTTGGTCCTGGCACCTGGTGTGGAATTCTCCGCAGTTGTGAGGTGCCTCAGGGCAGATCGAACTCCTCATGTACACAGGGGGCACAAGAGCCCTCAAACCCCAGCACCTTGTTTATGAGGCAGGGAGCCCGTGCTTTTCCTGCTCACTTCAACAACACGATCCAAATATCCAAAGTCATATCCTTGCAGATACTGGGCTAAATGAATCTCTGGAGGCACCGTGAGCTCAGTTTGTGCGGCTTGTTGCAAGTTCATGGGCAGGAAGGAGTTGAAACATGAGATTTTATAAGGTGATTATTGTGTCCCTGCATCATCATCCCTTAAGCCTTCTGATGGTCCTGAAATAGGCATCTCACAGGTGTTCAGCTGTTTGTGGAAAAATGACCTCAGCACTGGCTTTGGCATGTGCACATAAGCTGTTGGTTTATTCCTTGAATGCAGAGAGCCACGCGCTCTCATATCCTTCGTCAGCTTCCATGGTCTCTACCTGGGCAAGAAAAGATCTCCTTGCTGTGGTTTTATGAAGAAAAGTTGTGCTGCATTTCAGGGAATGTCTGACACAGTTACCAGAGCACATTTGGAAAGTTAATGCGAGTCTGTGCAGGAATCCGAGGTCAGGGAAGGCTGCAAAACTTCCAGCTGTCTACAAGAGGAGCAGGAACATGGCAGCCCCACAGCACAAGGCTGTTTGGCTCTTTGAATGGACTTTGCTGTGTCAAATTTGTGTCGCAAAGAGTATCAGACAAGTCTGATCCACCTTTCTGTCTGTCTGTCTAGCAGCAGAAATAGCAGCCTGGTACCTGATGGCTCCTCTAGGAGCTGTTCTTCAGGCCTTTGGCACAGGATTTGTCAGATAAATCAAATCCAAGCACAGGCTGACTTTGCTAGAATCAAACGTTCTTCCTAACCTGTCCTTTCTGCCTGGTCAACTTTCCTCAGTAAGCAGGACAGGGGACACTGTTCTTTGGGCTGAGAGACAAATGGAAGAGGCTCCCAGGAGTTAGAATTTACGAAATAAACCCGCATCAGTCAGTCTGTGAGAGAAACTCTCACAGGAGAAGCCAAGCATAGCTCATGCAGCAATGCCTGTTGGAGTTTGAAAAGAGCTATGAACAGCTGCCTTGTCCTACCTGTCCTAATGAAGGCTTGATGCTTTCTGTATTAAGGGCATTGACTTTATTACTTGAGATTTGTACACAAAGGGGAGGATATGTCAGAGCAGCCTGCGTGGAGGGGGAAAGGCTGATCAAAGAGGGAAGGAGTAAGCAAAAGATAGATGATTTAATGCTGGTGGGTTGGGGTTACTAGGGTGACATCAGCGGGTGTCCCTGGGGTGTGCCAGGACTCTGTGTTCACATGTCTGGAAGCAGACAATAGCAGCAAAATCACCGGGGTCAGCGCTGAGAAACACCGCACGCTGGAAAGGATTTAAAAATAATAACAAAAGCCCAAGTGCAGAGGTGGTTGCAGCTGTGAACACAATAACGACTAATAAGAGGAAAACTGTTCTTACTGTCAAAGATGAATTCCAAGAAGCAGAATGCCTTGATGTTAACCCAAGGGATTGAGTATAAGTATGAGAAAAATAAAAATAACAAAGGAAAGAGGCAGTGGAGGAAGTTTTTCTTATTGCCAAGTGTTTCTGCAGTCCACCTCTTGGGGAGATAAAAAAATATTTCATGGAAGATTTCCTATGAGAGCAGTCCCTTTGATTCTCTTCCCTTGCTCCCTGTTTGTTCCTGAATTCCGATTATATGGACTTTGTGCAGAGGAAGAGCCCACAGTTCCTAGCTGAGGCTGTAACAACTCCAACCTCAGAAGATACAAAGCACTTGATGTTCAGTCAGAGCCCTGGGTAAGTTATTCCGCAGGTGTCACCCCAGTTAAACGATGATGTCTCAACTCCTGGATCAATAAGGCAATGGAGGAGACGTCTCTGAGCATTTGAACTCTGTCCCTCACCCATTTGAGGCACTGTGCAACAGATTTTTATTCTAGCAGGGCTGCACATGGCACTCAACAGCTTAGTTCACAAACCACTTCCCAACAACCCACAGCAAACGGCAGCACTTAGAAAAGACAACAGACACACCCCCAGTTTAGCTCAGAAAGGAAGAAGAAACTGCTAACAGCACATCCCTTTATTAGCAGAGGTTTCTTTGGCAAAATTTCCAGATATTCCTAGGAAATAGAGGGATCCAGAAGAAAGCTAATCCCCTCCCCCTCCTTTTTCCCTGTGCCACTCCTCATAAGCTCCCAGACAACCTGTCGTGGGGAAAATTTCCTCCTTAATAACCTTAAATTTGGGATCAGTTTATCCTTTACAACACAACGAAGCAACCCAAACACAATACAAAGAATTAAGTAAAGGGGTTAAGGGAAGAAGTAGCATCTAAGTAGCATCTAATACATATACACTTTGTGTATGCGAGAAGCAGAAAAGATGAAATTTCTGAATTTTTAATACAGTTCTAATGTCAAGGTGGTCCCATTAGCAAATTAGTAACTTGTATTTAAGGAAGGCTTAAAGAAAATGGGATTTTGGCACCTGTGACTTTCTTCATCTGTCAGACAGAATTTCAGCTTTGGAAATTTATTTTTGGGAAATAATAATGACAAGCAGGAAGGTAAATTGTACGTACCAAAGTCAGTGGACAGTAGATTAATTCAGTGTCTGTCTTTGTTAAAATAACTAGTTTTCTAGACAGGGGACATGCAGAACATAATTCTAGATTTCAGCAAAGCATTGGACATGAGAAATTTTTTGTTGAGAGTGGAAGAGAGAGAAATTAGCAGAGGAGTCATAAATGGGGGAGCAAATTGGCTGATACAGACATTAGTGCCTACATACTGTGCTGAAATGGGAAGTTGGGCCTAAGAGACCTTATGAACAGGGTTTCTGAGTCTAGTCTTTTGATTAATGCTCGCAGTAATGACCTGAGCACAAAAGGTAGGAATATGCTAACAAAATGTGCTGAAGCCACATGGGAAAGGTGTTGGCATTACAAGTGACTGAAGCATCACACAGTAAGAATAAGAACAAGTCGATTATTCTACTAATACAGAGAGCAAGAACTGTAGTGGTAAGTGTTGGAGACTAACAGCAGGGCCTCTACAAGACGAGAACGCTTTAGTGGGAAATAAGAGAGTATTCTTCTTGGGGTATCTAAATGGGCCATGAGTTACCAGTGGGCAGTGAATCACATCAAAATGCAAAGTGACACCAGATGAGCAGGTGATGTTGCAATGTTATTTCTGTACAACAGCTTCCATATCCTATTTTCTCTGAGCTGACTCTGGTCTTATTGATACTGATATAGGTGTCTAAATATCTATGTCAATATAGATGTCTATATACCTACATAGATACAGGTAAATATCAATACATACGTACATATACATATACACTTTGTGTATGCATAGTGAATGTATATGCTGTCTGTGGTATGATATGTATATACACACATATTTATATATATATATATACACACTCACATATTAATATATAGTAAGGCAGAAGAATTGCTCACCAGCTGCAGAATGCAGGAATGCCTTGTGTGAAATCACTGCCCGTCGTAAGCAGGATCCCAGAAGCCATAGTTCTGTGTCAGGGCCTGTCCCATGGGATGTCCCTTGGGGACTGGGCCTTGGTACCGTGGTGAAGGAGCCTGCCTGGCGTCACCCACGGGAGGATGTTCTGATGAAGGCTGTGTCCCCCTCTCACAGCTGTGTGGTGGACGAGATGGACTTCTCGGGCATGGAGCTGGACGAAGCCCTGCGGAAATTCCAGGCCCACATCCGCGTGCAGGGGGAGGCGCAGAAGGT
>VYZQ01069295.1:0-12161 GCA_013400655.1 Mystacornis crossleyi
CTTCCACTAGCCCAGGTCGCTCATTATCACATCATGCAGCCCGAGCATAAACACCAGGTGACCTTCTCCATGCAAAGCCCCCGCCACGACAAAGCTTTCAGTCTTCTCAGTTTTAAAGAGAAAAGAGGACAAAAATTCCCAATTCCTTTTCTGCCTCACCTGGAAGTGGCCAATTTTCTGTCCAAATGCTTCTCTGACATGCAGGTATGGAATTGCATGGTCAAGAACAGCTTGCATGAGCCTAAGAAGAGCAGAGGGAAAAGGGAAACAGCAGAACTGTTAATTAATAATGATTTAACTTCGGAAGCGTAACCCAAGGCAAAAAGGTTCTCAGAGCTAAAGTGATATCCTGCTGTCTTCCTACAGTTTCACTCAAACAAGGCTAAGAACAAATTCCAAAGGTCCCACATTTCTCCCTAATGCTCGTTTGGGACATCCTGTGGGAAGGTCTGACCTTTTAATTCAGGGGACTGAGACTTGAAGAGCTTTCTCACAAACATAGCCAGGACAGTTCGTGCTGCTTCTTATCTCCAGAGCCCCCCAACTCAAGGAATACCAGCCAATACCATTAAAAAATGCTCAGGTAAGAACAAGGAGGGGAAAAAGTCCTCCTCCTACTTTGTGGAAATTGGTCTTTCCACAAGAGGATTAGCCCAGAGAGACCACTCAGGAGGACAAAAGGACTGTGGGGTGCCAATAATTACTGGGGAGCTTGAGGATTGAATAAATGAAGAACAAACCAGTTTGTGATTCTCTGGGTAGTGTGTCTAAGGAATTGGTAACACAAATGAGCTGGTTATTCCCTGAGTAATAACGTAGGGATACACAAGCCAGCAGCTGGGGACTGAGGCAGATTTATCATCTCTGGAAATTTTTATATCAAGACTGATCATTTCCAAAGCCTGCTCTGGAAGGTCAGTGGACACTGGCAGGCAGACTTGCAAACATTCTTTCTGGCATTGCTTCTCCCATCCCTTTTCCCTCACAGGGGGCTCCACAGAGATGCTTTCAATTTGGAAAACCACTGCATGAGGAGCTGAGAGCTCAAGAATGAGGTGGAGCACACGTGAGTGAGTGGTGGCTGCTGAGAGGGCCCTGAGCACCTCCAGGAGAGTCCAGTCGAGCAGCTGTGCTGGTGCTGGAGATCTGTGCTGGTTTTGACTGGGACACCCAGCAGCCACGGTATCTCCTTGCACCTTGCTTCCTTCCCACATCTGACCCAGCCTCTCCACTTCTGCTGCCCCAGCAACCCAGCTCTCCATGCGGGATATATCCTACCAAGAGCTGCAGCCCTCAAGGGATCCCCACCAGGCCTGGAGATCACCAAGGACCCTCTGGCCTTAAAACCCATAAAAGATGACAAATCCTTACCCCAAGGGGCCCCCGGACAGCACGAGCCTCTCCAGGTCCAATCCACTCATCAGAACATAGACTCCTTTGCTCAGCGTCCCCAAGACATTTTCAGCTGCAAAGAGAAAAGGAAAAGTGATTTATTTATGTGCACAATTCAGACAAGCTGCTCTCTGAGGGCCTGTGTTCACTGAGGGGAGGAGCAACCTGGGCTAGTGGAAGGTGTCCCTGCCCATGGCAGGGGGTGGGACTGGATGAGCTTTAAGGTTCTTTCCAGCCCAAACCATCCTGGGATTCTATGAAAAATGACTGAATTGCCTGGACAATTTCCTGGAAAAAAATGTTTCAGCTTCCAAAGCCAAAGATCAGGAGAAGCATTAATGGCCAGAGTGCCAAGTCCGTTAACATCCAACACTGCAGTGATGTGCTTCTCCACGTCATCATCCTCTTTCCAGGAGAACATGCTGTTCCCTGTGGATGACTCTTGGGACATGATCAGAGCGCTGGGGTACTGGCCTTTATGATTTCAGGGTGGAGGGATCCAATACAGTTAGAAATGTCAAACTTCAGCTGAAACTCTTCCACTTTAGCTTTTGAAGGTGTTTACGGGGAGCAGGAGAGCTCCTTGCTCTGCAAATGTACAATCAGGATTTTTATGATTCTGGATAAGACATCTTCTCCATTTGCTCTAGAAAGGCTGGAATTTTTCTATCTAAAATAAAAATTGCCACTGGAACAACAAATATTGCTACTACAGAGGCCTCTGCTGTACTAACTAATAGGAGAAAGGATGTCCATTTTCAGGCCCTGGCCCCAAAACAACTAAGAAATGTTACAAAAGTCTGTTGGAAAGTCTCCAGTGAAAAAACCTTCAGGGCAAAGTAGCTCACCTCCATACAAGGACAGGGGCGCTACTGGAAACAAGTTTCTGGGGAGGCCTCAGCAAGAGAAGCAGCAGTGGTTAAGAACTAGGTCCACAAGGGTGAAAGAGCAGTGACCTGACAAGGGATGTGCTCCCTCCCTGCAATCCAGCAGATTGCACTTTTCCAGTTCCACCAGCTCCCTTGGAGGCTGCCAGAGAGCAGATAAGCATCTGCAAAGCCCTCGGGGTCACCGGCTGAACATGTGTGTAATTAGTGATCCAATTTATCTGATCAAGAAGACAGGAAACCACCATGATTTGAACCGAACTCACCGGGGATCTTGCAGTCTTCAAAGATCAATTCACAGGTATTAGACCCTCTCATTCCCAGCTTATCCAGCTTCTGTGCTGTCCTAAAACCTGGCATTCCCTGCAAAGTCAAGGCAGTAAAAATTGCTTCCACGTCTCAGTTTCAACAGACTAAAGAAAATCATGAGATCTGTGAAATTCCCCTGACCACAGGAACATGTGTAGGGTGCCAGGAGGGAGATAAAGTGACCTAGGAACAAGACCAGGTCTAAGTTCAAGTGCAGAAAAAACAAATGAATAGAGAAACACACACATACGAACCCTGTGCACCCATTTTCTAACGCACATAAAGAGCAAATAAATTATTTGGACAGCTGCCAACACAGGCTCTCCTACAGCAAGGGTTGGAAGCTCTGCCAGTAACTGAACTGTTCTAATAATGAAGTTATGTCCATCAGAAGGTTTACTGATCTCAGATTTTATTTTATTAAAGATTCCTTTCCTGCCTGAAAGGCAAAAAGTAGTTTGTCTCTGAGGAAGAGGCTGGCAGTTATGGAAGGAAAACCAGCTGACTTCCAAATGAGGCAGTTAGGGTGAAGGATTCTGCCTTAAAACCCTGTGGGAATGACTAAACTCACGCTCTCCACAATGAAGGCGGTGATGCCTCGGGAGGCCGGGACAGCGCTCATGTCAGTTTTAGCGTAGACGATGAGAACATCTGCGTCCGGCCCGTTGGTGATCCAGAATTTGTTCCCATTCAAAACAAAGTAGTCTCCTGGAAGTCAAGAGATGAAATCTGTTAGCTCATGGTGACAGCAACACCGGTATTCCCACTCCATTTATTCCCTAACAGGCTTCCCAGAATCACTTAGGTTGGAAAAGACCTCCAGGATCGTCGAGTCCAACCTTTGGCCCATCATCGCTTTGTGAACAAGACTAGAGCACTGAGCGCCATGTCCAAATGTTCCGTGAGCACCTCCAGGCATGGGGCCTCCAGCGCCTTCCTGGGCAGCACAGGACAGGCTTTACCTTTCTTGTCTGCTTTCAGCTTCATGGACACAACATCAGAGCCAGAATTTGGCTCACTCATGGCTAAGGCTCCAATGTGCTCCCCACTGATTAGCTGGAAGAAAAGACAAGTATTAGCAAAAGATGAAGACCAGCAGCACTATTTGTATTCCCTCTTTAGCCCCCCTGCCTGTTTTCCTGCACTGAACCTCCACAGTTGCTGTTCTCTGCAAGAACTCAAAGAGAGCTCCTGTTCCCGGCACAGCCCAAGCAAGGAACTCCCTTGTGCCGTGCCGAGGGAACAGAACCAAATCCCAGTGGGATGAGAAGGGTGACTCAGCTCTGTCTGAGCTAGACAAGCACAGTCCTGCTTGCACTACACATGAGGGAGGTGCCAAGGAACCATGCAGGCAGCCATATGCCTGTCCCCAGCTCCTGCTTGGGCTTTCTGCTGCCCTTTTACACAAACAGGAGCTGGTGAACACAAAAGGCCAATGAGGGGGTGAAAAGGGATGAGAAAGTTCTCTGCAATGTTCTCATAGCCCAGTCCCCCCACACTCACCCCAACAGCAGATGGACCCTCTTCCTGTGCCTGCTCACACCAGGCTCTGGCAGAGCCATCGCTTCTGCTTCACTGTTACTCCATCCTGCCCTTTTCTCCTTGCCTTTTTTTTTCTCTCTGTGTACTTTCATCCATTTTCTTCTCCTTTTGATCTCTACCTTTTTTTTAAAGTAGACTCAATGCTTAAGACATGTTCAACCAATTCAATCCATCAGTGCATTGCTACAGAACTCCTCATGAAGTGCTCAAATCTAGTTAAGCACTTCTAAGTGCTCTGTCAGAAACCAAAACAAGTCAAGCTGAAGTGACATCTCATTGAAAGGCAGAGAATGAAGCAAGAAAATACACCTGAGGAAAGAGGACACTTCGGGGTTACACATTTGCAGGCTGCAGAGTGCTTTGAGGAAGTGACATTGTATTTTGCACATCGTTTAAATCAAGTTTCTTGTGCTCATAATTTCACTGATAATCTCAGTAGTTGGGTTTCAATGTGCTCATTGTTTTTCCATGCATTGAAAAACTGAAATCTATTTAATGCATTTCTGAGTTACAACATCAATGCCCCACGTGATGATGGTATTTCACATGTAGTTAAACCAAGCATTTGGGCAGTGAGAAATGGAGAATATAAAATAGGAAAGCAGTGACTTTCTTTCAGAGATCTCAAAATGATTTTGGAATTTGCAAGAATATTCTCCAGTGTCACCTCAAAGCCTCCCTTAGTAACACAGCTCTAAAGAGCTTGGCTGTGCTGCCTGCAGACAAGGACCTGGGCATGGGATGAGGTCAGTATGGATTAACAGGACAAAAACTGACCAGCTAGAGAAGGGCAAGTGTGGCAAGGTCAGTATTTCCGAAGGTTTGGTCACCAAAATCTGCTGGTGCTTAAAATGTTAGACACTGTGAAAGACATTCATCCTCGCAGCCAGAAGCCAAATGCTTTCCAGTGTTGCTCCTCCTTCAGCCACATACCTTGGGCAGGTACTTTTGCTTCTGGGCCTCGTTGCCGTTGCGCACGAGCTGGTTGACGCACAGGTTGGAGTGGGCCCCGTAACTGAGCCCCACGGATGCTGACGCACGGGAGATCTCCTCCATCACCAGCACGTGCTCCAGGTATCCCAGGGCAGATCCACCATAGTCCGCTGGGAAGAGAGGAAAAAGCTCGTGTTACCCACCATGTGCACAAGATCCTGGAGCTGGGCTCAGTCGCCAGTGAGATCCAAGCACTCAGAATGCCTCTGGGTTTGACTGCTGCCGTCCCTGAGCTGGGCACTTCTGGCGTTCCCCATCCTCTCTGAATTTCAGTTTTCTCGTCCTAAAGTCACAGGCATATTTTGTCTTCAGCGTAATCCATAATGGAGTTGAGTAACATAGTTTATGTGTAGAACATGCACAAGGACACATCTTGAACATGCTACTGACACTGCGCAATAACGAGTCCTTCTTATCAACCTTAGAATTATCACAAAGATTAAATCACCAAGTTGCAACCTCCTCAAGGTGAGAACAAAGGAACACAGGCAAGTTTTGTAAAATCCACGTATGTTTGGCCCTAAACAAGTGAGGAATCAAACTGCTCAAAAATGTGGCACTAAGGACTTTTCTAAGCCCACAAATGTGCAGGACATCAGAATTTTGATGAGTGGCTGATTGAGAAGGGGAATGATCCATAAATGTAATTCATCAGTGACAAGCACATAGATTTCAAGAGAGGATGAAGTGAGACAGAGCAGCACTGGGAGCCCAGCTAGGCACATGGAGTTGAGCCTAAAATTAATAGTAAAGATTAAAGTCACACAGCAGAACAGGGAGAGAGAAGGCAGGTAAAAAGAGAAGGCTGAGAAATGTGTAACAGCCTTGAGGAGCCAACAGCGTATGTAAATATATACACATATACCTAAAACCACATTTATATACATACAAATACAGTAATCTCTCAACCTAAAAGCTTTGTTCTCCAGGTAGGAAGCAAGTGGTTGTACTGCTAAGAGAAGCACTACAACAGGACATCAATGCCAAGAAGCGGCCCGGGAAATAAGCTGGGAGCACTTACTTGTCATCAAGGTGGAGGCTGCAACCAAGAGCAACAAGGGTAAGAGCAAATCTCTGTGTGTGCTCAGAGTGACCAAAGGGCCCAGCTCCAAGGGGCTGCTGTCCCAAATTGCTCAAATTAACACCATAGCCACGGGCATCATGCGTAGCCTTTCCTCCCATGTCCCTCATTTCAACTCCTGCATATATCTGCAGGGCCCTTTATCCTCTGAAATCTCTCTCCCATGAACCTGAGTTTAGGGGTTTGCTATAAGTATCCTAAAAGATGGACTTAACAATTTCTCATGAATGCAAAAACAAGAGAGTTTTTTATTAATTCCTATGCAATGGCTGGGTTGGGTGCTTTTGCCTCAAGAAAAGTGAGGTAACTATGAGGAGCACAAATCCAGGATTGCTTTGCACTGCAAGAGGAACAGGAAAATGGTCGTGCCAGACACCTCCTCATCTAACACGAACCATGGTGTGGTTTTGAATGATGATGCCCTTTCAAAGCCATTCTTTGTATATGACATGCCTGTATTATCATTCCATGGAAATTACATATTTACATGTCTTCACTTTGCACTTTATAAAACAAATGGAAAATTACAAACATCAGAGTTCTTTTAGTTTTAGGAAGAAAACAAACAGCACTGTTATTCAAAACATTCCCTTAATAGACTGGAGGCACTGGTGCTCAAACATGCCATTTAATTGTGTACACCCTCCAAAGATTCCACATGATCTTCACATCCTAAATCCCAGTCTCCACCTCCTCCAACAAAACCAATGTCAATAAAGAAACACGCAACTCCACAATCCAAAATAAGGTGAAAAATCCTGGGCGTAGGAGGGTTTGAGAGGTAAACTTTTGAGGAAACCAAGGACAGGACTTGTGAGGGGATGGCTTATTTATAGTGTGGGAAACTGCTGTAAGCCTCAGGCACAACATCAAAGAAGAAAGAAGGTAAGAGTGAGGAAAAACAGGAGCAGCAGTAAATGGGGAAGAGGAGAGAGAAAGAAAGCAGAAACGCAAAGTCTTTCAGCACTGAAAGCGAGGCAGAGGCATTATTCTGACGCATTGCTATTCAGCTGGATTCTGCAGAGCCTTTGCACAGCCACATCTAGAAAACAGACTTTTCCATGGGGAAAGAAAGGCCCCATCAGCCGCTTTTCTCCACTAAGGGCTTCTCCTCATTACCCTGCCTTGGTGCATTCAGCACGACCACACTCATCTGTAACACTCATCACAACACTTTTCACTAACCTGCACAAGGATGAATAAGATTTCCCTTGATTTTCTTCCGACTGGTTGGCTGTGGTCAGCTCTCCATTAGTTACCACAGCTTTGCAGGGCATTATTTTAGATCCTTTAACTTCTCCCATTACAGATGGATGTTTGCTCTGGGATACTTTTATCTCTAGCCCTCCTCCTTCAAAACTTGCTTCATATTAGAAAGGCACAATGCACCTATGTTTGAGCTACATATGTTACATCTAGAGAAAGCATTTCTGAGCAGTGCTTTTAAATTGTGAAAGGCACTTGGTCCAATAAGGAAAAGGAGAAAGCATTTCTGAGCAGTGCTTTTAAATTGTGAAAGGCACTTGGTCCAATAAGGAAAAGGGATTCAAAGTCAGAGAAGAATAATAACAGTTGGGAAAGAGTTTTTTAAAACACAAAGATAGGACAAAATGTACGTCACATCACAGACAAGGCTGCTGTGAACTGGAAAGTGAGAGTTTAAGTGGTCTCTCTTTTGTTTGAGGAATCACCCATCAGAAGGCAAAAGATGGGAACAGACTTACCAGGGGCTGTGATCCCCAGAACTCCCAGTTCTCCAAGTTTCTTCCAAAAGTCCTACGAATACAGAACAAGCAATCAGCCCAAACTGGCAGTCTGGGCATCAGCATAACAAGTTTCCCCAGGTAGCTCCCCGGACACATCCGTTTATTGGCAAGATATCACAAGAATGCGGCAAATACATTGATACCTGTTCCTCCCGCAGTGCAGCTCCATCCTTGGAACTGAGAAACCACACAGAATAGGGACACTAGTTATGCTACACATGGGAGTAGTTTGTGGAATTCAGTGAAAATTCACATGTCTAAATTTAATTCTGGAAGGACACCACCTAAGATTTAACTCTGCCCACTCTAAGGAGAATTTTTGTGAATTAGTGTAAAACTATTCACTACCAAAACCCTGGAAATATGAAGCGTTGCTATGAGCTGGCACTTTAAAACCCTTCCAGTAAATCAGGAGCTGGCACCTAAAGCCAAAGAAGCCTCTTTGGGGGAGATTAAAAAAATGGAAATGTTACAGCCATGACAAAATGCAGTGGCAAAGGATGATGTCACCAGGGAGGCCCACACATGTTCTGGTGGGGCCATCTCCCTGCTGCTCCTTTCATCTGCTACATGATGGACACATAGGTGAGTGCTCCTCACATGGCCTTGGTGTCCAGCAAAAATTATCAGGGAATACCTCCAGAGACTTCAAAAAGTATCATACAATAGCTCTGGATGACATCTGGAATGCCAGGCTAACTTCACACACTTCACTTCAAAGCTGCACATACATCCCTGGAAATGTCAACAGCAGAACTCTGGGAAATCCTGGCAGATGTTTAGAGCTTTTTGAGTCTTGTGGAGCTTATAAAAACCAATAGTCAGATGTCTCATTTTCATCAATCAAAGCACCCCGTGGCCCAGAATTTGTTGGGTTTATTAGAAAGGCAAGTTTCAGCTCAACAGTTAAACTCCACATTTCAGCATTTGCACACAATACTTTCACAGCAAATCTGAGAGGAAATTCATGTCCAAGAAAGGGACTGAGCCAGGAGTATACAAAGCACATGTTGGAGAAGGAGCCTGAACAGAGCCAGGCAGAAATCCCATGATAAGAATCCAAACGAGACCATTATCAATCTTTATTATTACTATTATTGCTGGGTTCTGCCCCAGGTTGTTTAAAGTAGGTAACAAAAGATAAAACAGGAAATCAAAAAAGGTTTTCTCTGTGGCTTTTAAGTTTGAAAAGTTAATGCACATGTTCCTGTGGTGTGGCCTGGGACTGTCTGGACTAATGCAGAGATCAAAGCCCGGAGAGGCTTTCAGAACCACACATGAATACTTGCCCGCATGCCTTTGAATTCATTTTCCTGGTCAATCTGTTGGGCCTTTGGAGCCAAATGCTCTTGGCAGAACTTTGTCATGGTCTGTCTAAGCTGGGAAAAGAGGGGAAGAAAAACACATCCGTTACATCTTGGCAATATATTGTCATCTTCTTCCCCTGGATCCTGCCAATATTCCCTCTCCAGGCAACTCCAGCATCCCAAACCTAGAAGCACAAGACCATAGGGAAATTCATGGTTCAGGTTACTGGTTGAAATACCACATAAAAGGGTACTTTCTTTAGTCTTCTAAAAAGGAGCTGGTGTACTTTAGTCTCTCTCAGTGTTTAACCCTAATCATACCCTGACATGAGAGAATGTTCCTGAACTCCTGCCTGCACTGGGGTTTCAGGCATGTTTTTGGGCAGGGAACTTTATGAACTCAGCTTCCAATGTGTTAACCCCACCCAGTAGCTCCTTACAGCACCATTTAATTACAGGCACATGTCTGTAATAAGCAGGGATACTAATTAAAATGTGTTTGTGTGTCAAATTGGAACTACATTATCTACTTTACTACCTTCTACAGTGGGAAAATTTGATAGAGCCAGGAATGTTCACTGATCCAAGTGTTGAAACACCCCAAATATTTTTTCTAAATTTTAAACTCTGAACACCTACACACGTGTATTCTACAGAAGTCTATACACATACTAACAAAATATATACAGTGTCTTAAATGTTTTTAACAAGAAGATTTAAAAACTTGGTCTGAATTTACGGTAGTTTTATAATCCCATTTTATTTCTTTTTGGTTTTTTATTCCCACACATTAATTCTGGTGAAGGAACAGTTTTAGAGACTGAAACCCTGAGCTGTTAAACCAGAACCTGTATAAGGCACAGGAGCAACAAACCAAAATATGCCCGCACTCCTCTGTCTTTCTCTGAGCCCCAAAAACTAAGCATCCTCTTTTTAACAATTGAGAAAATATGTTAAATTTCCACAGTCACACAGACCCTGGGTTCCAGTAAACCAAACAAGCTTTCTCCCCATTGCCAGATTTACAAACTTAAAAAGAACCCCAAAAGATATTAGATATCTTTCCACTGTGACAAAGCTGACTGCATTACACTTCAGCAAAGAGCTTAAAATAAATTAGAACAAGCATAAAACCATCATAAAAAAATCTTAATCAATTAGAGATTGAGGATGGACTCAGACAGGCAGCCCTGATACCTTAAGCCAGTTTGTAACAGTTACATTGCTTTTAATTCACAGCTTTATTAATATTACTGAAGATTCTTTCTGATCTGTTTTTTTTTTTAGCTTTTCCACTGAACAGACAGGAACAACAGGAATATTTTACACCTTCTTTTACACCTGCTGAATATAGAAGTACAAAGAAACAACAGTTCAAGCTGATAAGGCCATAAACATGAAATAAACATGGCAAGGAATAATTCTGTAGCAAGAAAGAAGAACAAGTAAGTTTATTTTGTACATCCATATGCTTGCACCATTGGAATTATCTGAAAGTGACACTGAAGCTCCAGAGTTTCACTGGCAGGAGCCTGTGTGGAGCAGCCCTGGGAAGACGCTGTCCTTCACTCCAAGCCCTGGGGTGCAAGGGAATACATCTGGGATGGTCAGAACTTGGCTGCTGTTGCACACAGAACACAGCAAAGTTGAGGATGACAGAATCACAGAGCATTCCGAGCTGGAAGGGACCCACAAAGATCATCTGTTGGAAATGATGTAACTTTCCTAACTAATTTTTAATTAGCTGTTTTAAATAATTGTAAGTGTGTCCACTTTTAGACAGTACTAGTTCAGTTTCTTTTTCACAGACACTTATTGATACTTTGATCATTAAATCACTGAAACCTTAAGTTTGCTAAAACTAATCCTGACAAGCTGCAATAAACAAAGCCGAAGGAGTTGAAGATTGGACACCTGAAATCTTAAATTTATGGCTGCTCAAAGACGTGTTGGAGTAACCAGAAGACACAGAGGAGATTGAAGCCTGGAAAGTTGGAAACTTCCCATTTGAGAAAAAATCATAAAAGGACTAAGGAAAGTGGGCCAGATTAGCATGAAGAGAGACAAATCAACAACCAACAGAGGACAGAATACTAATTAATAAAGAGAATTATGCAACTTAGAACCCATGAACATTCATTTTGTTGTTTGCTAAAAATGTGTAAATGAAAAAGTTCTGTGTCTTGGGTTGGTGTGGAAGTCAGGACTTTGTCAGCCACACAAACATCTCTTGGTCAAGAATAAAGTAATGCCTCATTCACTAACACTAAAGACAGTGTTAGTCTTATTTTACCCAGCGTTTCCAGAGGTTTTCAGTAATAAGTCAAATTTCTGGCTCTGCACAGGACACCCCAATAATCTCACCCTGTGCTTGAGAGTGGTGTCCAAATACTCCTTGAGCCTTGGAGCTGTGACTATTCCCTGGGAGCTGTTCCGGTGCCTGACCACACTCTGGAGGAAGAGCCTTTTCCCAATATCCAGCCTAAACCTCCCCTGCCCCAGCTTTTGCTCTTCCCTGGGTTCCTGTCACTGGTCATCAGAGCAGAGATCAGTGTTGCCCCGCGTTGACCCTTGTGGGAAAGCCGTACCCTAAAATGAGTTCTAAGAATTATCCTAAAATCTTTAAGTGCCCCACTGGGCAGAGCAAGCTGGGAGAGCTGCAGCGTTTCTTTTGGGAAGATGTGACGTGACCCCACCGAAGTGTTCCTTCGATGATCCCGTTTCTGACGATTACTGCCGATCCAACAGGCCCAGCGTGGGCGCAGGGGCCGTCCGCTTACCCAGTGCGATGTTCCGTGGCGAAGCCGCGGGAAGGCCCGCGCTTGGGCCGGGGCCGCCGCCAGGCAGCGGCCCGGGCGGTCACTCCCGCGTGTCCGGGGACGCC
>VYZQ01069304.1:0-12877 GCA_013400655.1 Mystacornis crossleyi
TCAGTGATTCTGGGATTCTGTGTATTTTGGTACTGGCTTAAGCATATTCTGATTGAGTCCATAATTAGGTCTCTCTTAAAAATTACTCAAATTCCAGGGCAGACGTTTCACTGCATTAAATTTAAACCTGAAATATCCAGGGGCATTGGGTGTTGAGGTGGAGGTAAAGAAAACCCCCAGTGCTGACTGTTGATAATGCAGAGCAATGCTCACAAACCGCCTGGGAATGGGCAAGGGGAAGGATCCCTAAGGATCCCATCCATGTGTGATGAGGTGGTCTCTAACAAGAAGGGACCGGGCTCATTAATCTGGAAGGCTGCCTCAGTTTGGGTCATTAGCTTGCCATGAATGCATCTCACTCCGTTGCTATTCCTTTTCTTTCTGGAAGTGAAAGTTGTTAAATAATGGAATGATTTTAAAAGGAGTTTATGTGCTTGTTGTTAATTTGTTTTTTATAATTAGTTTTTCTTCTCTAAAACACCTGCTTTAATTTGGCTCTGGGCTGGGCTGGTTCTGGTGGGTCAGGAGATGCTCCCGTCCCTCGTGGCTCGGACAGGTTCGCGTGCATTGCCTGCAGCACACCCGGATCATCAACTCTGCTCAGAAACCACAGCTGTGATCACATCTCATTTGCAAGGATTCAGTCCATTTGTTGCATGGGTCAGAGGAGACTTTTCCATGATGCACCACTGCTCAGATGTGTTCTGACAGGACCCAGAAGTTCTCTCATCAGATACCAGGCTCGCCTTGTACTCGCTTAGTTGGCCTCAGACTCATCTCCGCATTTGAAATTAAGATTTTTCCAAAATAAAAGAGATCTTGATTTCCTTTTTTGTTCTCCTGGGGTGTGCCAGGTCTGAAGCTCTGTCTGGCTGCTCAGTTGCCTGTTCTGCGGGGTTCTGGGACGTTGAGTTTCACGTGTCACTGACAGAAATTGGAGTTTCTTCTGGAGACTGAGCTCTGAGCAGCCAAGGGACCCGTTTGGTGTCCTGTGGGCATTTATTGTTTCAGCCTAATGTGCCATTCCTACTTGATTTTATGCCTTTTGATGTTTGAAGCTACGTAATAGCTCATATATATTATTTACTACTTCACTTCCCATCAGTTTTCTTTCTGGGCTGCTTATAAGATGGTTCAGTTCGTATCTGGTGAGAGATGAAGTTATTTTGCTTGAGAATTGTGGATTTTATTGAGCCTTTGACTTGACACATAACTATCCTTTTTTATTATGACACTCTTGAGTGTTTTTATTATTTAAAGTGGAAATTTAAAAGACGTGGTTATATATAAAAGTGAAAACTGAGTAGTAGGTGAAAAAGGCTGAGTGCTGTGGCAACTTTATGTGTATAGATTTGTTTTTTAAAAAGATTTTTTGACAAGTTCAAAAAAAAAAAAAAAAAAACCAAAACAAAACAAAACAACCAAAAACCAAAAAACACCAGAGTTTTTTGGGGGATTGTGTCTTGTTAGGAATACTTTTGTGGGAGTCCACAAAATAACGAGGAAAGCACTTCAAAGTGGTGATAAACTCAGTGTCTTGTTAGGTTTAGAAAGAAAAGTATTTTCACAGGAAGAACTGCAAGCCGTGGGGCTTTTCCCCAAATTTCCACTGCAGATCTCCTCACTGTCCTTGGACTCCCACATCCCGCTCGAGTGCAAGGACTGGTGTTTCCCACTTTTCCAGCATCCAGAGCCCCAGCAAGGCTGTAACGTTTACAGGCTCACTCAGTGGCTAAGCAGGGAAGGTTAAAAGGCAGAGCTGCTCATTTTAGACTCTGCTTTTGCAGTCCAAGGTCATGTTGCTTCCTGTGTTATAATGAATGGCTTCTTTTGCAGATCCTTGCTGGGCATCCATAAACAGGGGGATCCTGATCTGTGACGAGTGCTGCAGTGTGCACAGGAGCCTGGGCCGTCACATCTCCCAAGTGAGGCATCTCAAACACACCCCGTGGCCTCCAACATTGCTGCAGGTAGAGAGGAAAACTCTTTTCCTTCATTAAAACCAGATATAGTGATTTTTTAAAATGTAGTTTAAATCACTAAACTTTTGTTTGAGAGGGGCTGGTCCTTTTAAGCTTTGTTTTTCTAAGTTATTCTCGTTTTGTTTCTCTTGTTTTGCTGGACTGGACCACTAAAATCAGAATTGTCTTTGCCTTTTGAATTTGATGCCTTTGCTTTAGAAGGTCACCTCAAGTTTTCTTTCACAGTTCTGCAGTGCATCTGCTTCAATCTGAATTTTCAGTGTAATGCAAGGTTATCTTTTCACTGGAACTGCTGTTGGGAAGAGCAGAGAATTTTAAGGGGGTTCTCACTACATTCCACATCATAACCTCCTAAGCACATGCCCAGTTCTGATATCCCAATAGGCTGGGGATGCTGGCACACGGAGTGGGAATCTGTTGGCTTGATACCTGCTTGAAAATAATTACAGATATTTGATCAGTGTAGCCAGCAGCAAAATGTCTGTGCATTCTGGCTTTCAGATGGTGGAAACTCTGTACAACAATGGTGCTAATTCCATCTGGGAACACTCCCTGCTGGACCCTGCCTCCGTGATGAGCGGGCGGCGCAAGGCCAGCCCGCAGGATAAAGTGCAGTAAGTGGGAAATGCAGTGGGAAATGCAGTAAGTGGGAAATGCAGAATGTTAGAGAAGTGGGGTTATTTTATTCAGCAGTGAAAGGGCAACAAGGAATCCATAGGAACCTGTGTGTGTTGGCTTGCTGGAAGAGAACAAGGCTAAAGTAGTTATTTTTTTTCTTTTATTTCCAAGTATTAACTTTTTAAAAAATTTGTTGCAAAAATGGGAATACAGTGCTTTAATTCTCTTTATTCATTATTTAATTCTCTTTATTGAATTACTGATTCCTCTTGAATAGTGAGGAACCTTTGCTTGCACTTTAGTCAAAGGACTTTTCTTTGCCTTGTGCTTCAGTTAACTGAATGCTGCCAACAAAATGGACTTTGAGGAATTAAATAAAGCTTGAGAGATTTTTGTCCTTGACTGTGGTGCTTCATTTTAAAATGTAAATAACTGCGTAGAGTAAGTATAGATCGTAAGTTGGCCTGGTTTTAAAGTCTGTATTTCTTTTAAGAAACAGACACCACATGCTACAGTCTGCAGATACTTGATGGTTGTAACAGACGTTTTCTCTGTATGGTCAGACAATCTGCACTGGGTTGTTTTTTAATGAAAACATTTTTCCATGCCTCACTTCGCCACCAGCAACACACAAAGCTCTGATTCAGTCTTCACTTGTGAATTTTTCTTTTTTCTGGAGTGTCTGTATTACTTAGGAAAGTGCTGATATTTCTTTCCTTTCCCTTCTTGTTGCCTGGATTTCTCTGTGCAGTCCCAACAAGGCAGAGTTCATCAGAGCTAAATATCAGATGTTAGCATTTGTGCATCGCCTGCCGTGCCGGGAGGACGACAGTGTCACTGCCAAGGATCTCAGCAAGGTCAGTGGCTCCTGGGACAGCACAGGCAAATCTCACTGACTTCCCTTACTTGCTTTTGGCTTAACCGTTTCTGGTTTTATGCACTATTACATAAATAAATAAAGCTTGACTTCAGCTTGAAGCCCCTTTTTTGTGGTTATCTATGTGGATGCTGGAGGTGATGGTTAAGAGACATTAATTTAGGTGAACTTGGATAAAACCCTTTATACAAAAGAGCTGTAGTGAGAACTCTGCAAACTCTTGTTCCTCAAAGCTTGGCTGAAAAACAACTGCTGAATCACAGTTGTTGCTGCTGTATGAAATATAATTCTGCTTCTTTTTCAGCAACTCCATTCCAGTGTGAGGACAGGGAATCTGGAGACCTGTTTGCGACTGCTGTCCTTAGGAGCTCAAGCCAACTTCTTTCATCCTGTAGGAACACTTTTTTTTCATTATTTTGATATACAATCAATTACAGTTCATATTATTTATCCTCATTTCAGCTGATTCACGTTATATTTCAATCTCCTACTCAGACCTGTTGGTTAAGTAGAATATTTTCCTTAATCTCTTGCAGGAGAAAGGAAACACCCCGCTCCACGTTGCTGCTAAGGCAGGACAGACTTTGCAAGCAGAACTGTTGGCAGTTTATGGTGCTGATCCTGGCACACAGGATTCCAATGGGAAAACTCCAGTTGACTGTGCAAGGTAGGAGTCTCTGATGTCCACAAATCACATCATGGACCTGCTGAGATACATTTTCGTCCTGAAATAATTTGTCTGTTAAATGCTAATAATACTTTTTCCAGAAAGAGTGAATGAATGAAAATGAGGAATAAGTATTTTCATCAGATCACAGCCTGTGTTCTGGGTGCCTGAGGCATCAGCTGTGATCCCAGTGACACGGGCTGTGCCATTCTAGCAGCTCACAGGAAATTAATCAGAGGAGAGTTTCTACAAGTTCAGGCTTCAGGAGTGGGGGTTGACTCGGGAATCGCTGTAGGAAAGGGCTGGGTTGGGGCACAGGGGGTGGAACCAGGCTGTGAGCGTGTGCCGGGTTGAGGGAGTCACTCAGACACGTGCAGTGTTGCTTTGTCTGACCGTTTGTGTGTGTCACCGAGTGACCCCTGTCCCCTGCGTGTGAACAGGCAAGGGGGGCACCACGAGCTGGCAGAGCGGCTGGTGGAGATCCAGTACGAGCTCACAGACAGGTTGGCTTTCTACCTCTGTGGCAGGAAACCAGGTGAGCACAACACTCAGATCTCTTACTGTTCAGATTGTGCTGCGTCGTGTTTGTGTCAGTGGCACTGCCCTTTTTGTATCTCTCCCAAATACTCTAATGTTACATAAATTACACAGAAAGGACCAAAGAAAGTATAAGATGCAAGATTAGGGTTGACGCTTTTAAAATTTGGATGAAACTGCAGGGTTTTAAATAGACACGAATTAAAAACAAAATTCCTTTCTGGTTTTCCACAAATACATGTTTTTTAATATACTGTAAAAACTCTTCCGAGTAGTTTCCTCTAATTGAAATGCAACAGCAGAGGAGTGTTCTATTAAGTGTGTGCCTTTTGAACACAAGGACACTTACAGATTTTTAACCATAAAGGCACCTGTGTTAGAACTTAATTTTCTTTTTTTCAATGGAATTGCAATATAACTAATAAGCCTTAATTGGAATCTTTGATAACACCTGGAAATCGTGGCAGGAGCCTTCTTGTTATAACTTGCTAGTTGCCTGTAATTGAAAATGGAGTCATTACATGCAAGATAAATTATTTAATGTTGCCTGATGCTTATATTATTGAAAACTGTAGGCCAGTACCAACCTATTAAAGTGCAATTTGTTTTCAATTCTAGAGCACAAAAATGGGCAGCACTTTGTTATACCTCAGATGGCAGACAGGTAAGTTGCTGATTCCATCACATGTCTGAAAACATCAAAATAATAAAAAAAAACCCTAATAATTAAGTTTTCTTTCCTTTCTGAAACACCTTTTAAGCTTGTCGCCATTCTGATTTTTTTATGTGTGCCTTTATTAGTCTTGAAAGCTTTTTTCCCTAGAAAAAATATTGGGATATCAACAAATCAGAAAATAATAGAAGTTGACTGTATTTGTTAAAATACAGGGAGAAAGTGAGACATTTCTATGAAGGGAACATGCATAGGGAATTCCTAGGAAACAGATTGTGGAAATAATTTAAGGATCAACTGAGTATTTTCCTGATTTTTGTAAAACTTATGCTTTTAACTTTTGGTTGTGATCAGTGAAATCATATTTGTATAAGAATCATCAAGTACTAATTTTAAGTCCCTGTTCCTCTTTTATTGCTGTGCAATTGGAAATAAGACGGCTGTAAGTAAACCACTGTCCAACATCCTGCTTGCAAAATTGCTGTGAAAAACTGTAATAACATAAAAATTGTGTGGGTAGAAAACTGTGGGTATTCATATTCCAACGAATTTTTGGTATTGTTTTAAATTTAAAGATTGTTGTGTAAGAGCATAAATATGTGCTAATTGTGATATTATAGTAGCAATATTAGCTACATCAGTGTGTTAAAAATAATGCTAAAAATACTAAAATATCAGGGGGTTTAAGATAAAAGTGACATTTTAATCACTGAGTGACCAAAATGTAGAATTGTGATGTGTAGAAGCCATGAAATGCTGTAGATGTAATGATCACTTCTTGTTTTCATAGCAGTCTGGATGTGTCAGAACTGGCAAAAGCAGCCAAGAAGAAGCTTCAGTCTGTAAGTAAAACTCCTTTTCTAGATGTGGCAAACTCTGCACTTCATCTTTCAGGCTTCCAAGCACAAGTAGCTCTTGACCCGTCAAGGAACAGCTTGAAACGCACAAATATTTTGTGAGCCTTCACTGTTCATTGAAGTCCACATCTCCAGTGGCATTTGGTACTTCATTCCCACAGTGCCTCTGCCTCACCCCAAACACAAAAGGTCTTTTTGTGGTCAGATGGGAGAGGAAAAAAAAAAAATCCATTAGCCAGGAAAGAAGTGAAGAAGAGAATGGTTGTCTCTGTACCTAGAAATAGGGTGGTCATACATGTCTGCTCCCTGTGCAGGCTGAGAAAGGAGCATTTCTATGGATTAGAGAGGCTGAAGAAAAGAGCAGAGCTGTGCTCTGACATTGCCTCTGTTAGTCTCTGTTATCAGAGACCTTACTGGGTTTCATTTCTTTTCAAACTGCAATTATTCTCTTCTACCCTTAGCTAAGCAACCACTTATTTGAAGAGCTTGCTATGGATGTGTATGATGAAGTTGACAGAAGGGAAACAGATGCAGGTGAGTGAGGCTTTCTGGAATGAAATAAAACAAATCTGGATTGTTACTTTACACACAAGATGCCAATCCAAGCACATGTTCCGTTCAAGTGCTTCTGTATTCAGCAGTTACTGCTGAGGGGAGTTGCTTTGTCTTGCATTGCCTGAAGGGGATGTTAATGGAAAAAATCTTGTGTTTTTCACAAAATGGAGAACCCTCTGGGGAAAAGCTTTCCTCTGAATTGATTGTGTTTGTGTTTGAAATTGCAGTCTTTTATTTGACAAAGAAATACTGTCAAGCAGTACAGGAAGGTTATTCCCTCTTTTTTTGTTTTTTCTCTGGAGCAGTTTGGCTTGCTACTCAGAACCACAGCACGCTCGTGACAGAGACCACAGTGGTCCCTTTTCTTCCTGTAAATCCTGAATATTCCTCAACCAGGAATCAGGTATGAAATCTTCTTAATTCTGTAGAAATAATTCAATAGGTCAGGTAATTAAATAGGCCTAAGTAATATTGCTTTACTGCATTCATTATTGTAGAAGAGTTGCATCTACTTGGAAAGAGATTAAAATAATTTCACATTTCCCCTTTAAATCACACTTTTTGCAATAAATGTAGTTGAACAGTCAGCTCCAAGTGTATAGTCTTTGTTTTTCCTGGGAACTCTGCTGTTCATCTGATACAGGATGTACTTTTCTTGCCCCTGCATTATTCTGTATTTAGGGAAGGCAGAAACTGGCTCGATTTAATGCCCACGAGTTTGCTACACTGGTTATAGATATTTTAAGTGATGCCAAACGAAGACAACAGGGGAATTCTCTCACTGGTTCCAAAGGTGAGTGAGCTTTTGTTGTCAGCTCCTTTGCAGGCACTTCCTCAGTAGTTTAATCACTCCCAGAGCCCCTCAGCAGTGCTGAATTAAGAGAGAGATCCATTGGTTTTATATATTTTTTTTTCTGGAGAGAAAATACAAAAGAATCTTCTCTAACTTTTAATTTTTTCCCTATAATTTTCATTTGAATGCTGCCACCCATCCCAGTGTAGTCTATTGGGATTTTTTAATTTGTATGAATTTTCTTAAGCTGCTAAACACTTCTCACCACTTATTTTAACTTGCCCAAAACTTAGAAGAAAGGAAAAGACAAAACCATTAAACTTGGAAGTTTGGGACAGTAATCATTCATACCTCTTAGGTGGATCTAAATTAATTTTTTTCCAAGTATGAACTTCCATTTCTTCTCCAGATTTAGTAGTATGTATTTAATGTGTTGATCTGCAGAAAATGTGGAGCTGATACTCAAATCAATCAGCAATCAGCACAGCAGTGAAAGTCAGGACAACGACCAGCCTGACTACGACAGTGTTGCTTCAGATGAAGATATAGATCTGGAAACAAATGCAGCTAAATCCAACAGGCAGAAGGTAGGCTTGGAATAGTGATGCACCCCCAAGTGTTATTCATGAAGGCAATCTGCGTTAATTATCAGAAAATTAATATCTTACCTTCATAAGCGTGCCTCAGTCTATGAACTTTCTAAAATTAGGTGTTGTTGCTTAAGGAATTTTTGTTGTTAAAAAAAAGAACCAAAAACAAAAAACCTCTCTAGAAAAGTAATGTGGCTGTCTGGAGATAAGATGTAGATTTAATTGCATAGATTAAATAATTGGATCTGCCGAAAAGCTCTGAATCAGTGATTCCATGGTATTTCACAAACATTTACTGCTTCCTACTGAAGAATTACTCAGAGCAGACCAGTAGTGTCCAAGTGAGCTAAACCATTCCTGGAGGAATGCAAAATGATATCAAAGGGCAGTTAACCTGGTGGTTCTACTTTAATCTTCCCTGGGATGTGCACACTGGATATTTAGCAGTCTGTGTTTTATAACTTTGCAGTTCTTTATTGAGTATTTTTTAAAAATCCTTATAAAACAGTATTTTGTCACTGAAATGCTGATGCAAATGTTTTTAGAGGAGCTAAGAGCTAATTGACATCAGACTGCTTTTATAGAGGACTTCAAATGATTCTGGTTAATGGATCTTATTAATTTAAACTCCATTTGAACTGTGATGCTTTTAAAGTAAGTACATGAAAAGCTGTTGAAATGTCATGGTCTTGTTTTCTTCTTTCTTAATGGTGTAAGTATTTTTCTCTTCCTTTTCCTAGAGCCTGGATTCAGACTTGTCAGATGGACCAGTGACAGCCCAGGAATATATGCAGGTTAAAAATGCCTTGGTGGCTTCTGAGGTGAAGATTCAGCAGTTAATGAAAGTGAACATCAACCTGAGTGATGAGCTGAGGATTATGCAGAAAAAGGTAACAGCCACAGCAGAGGGAACCCCTCCAGCTCTTGGGGTGTCTGAAGTTGTCAGAATAAAACTGCTGGAACTGAGGATGAAATAATCCAGTATTAGGACAGTGAGAAAACTCATTTTCTGAGCTGCTTTGGGATCAGATATGAGACTGTAAATATTTATGTGCAACACATGCTTTGAATGTTGTTTTTTCATGGTGCTGGTGGTGATCTGACCCAGCAAGTCATGAGGATGATTTGACTTATGTCAAAGCTTTGACATCAGTTTTCCAAGTGTCAAGGCAGTTGTTGCAAGTCTTGTGTGTTTTTGCTGTCTTGCTTCAATATAAGCAGCTTTAAACAATGAGGAAGCAAGGGCCAGCACACATCTTAATGTGTGTGCACTTATCTTTATTTCTGTGGGGTAAAGGACAATTTATATCTGAGTTCACTATCCTGTCTGCCATACTGGCTAGAAAGGGCCGGCTGCTTACCCTCAGATTAATCCCTTTAACTAGTGTTTAAAATCCTGTTTTCCAAATAATTACAATCCTGCAAGAGTGACGTGTAGAGAAAGTTGTTCAGGCTGTGGGGTGGACCCGCTGTTTTGGGGCAGAGCAGGGATTTTGGAGAGTGGTGAGACTGTTTGCACCTGAGGCTGAGCTAATTCAGCAGATTGGAGTATCCGTGTCTGTTAAGTGCCAACATTCTCTTCTGGAATGGTGAACACTGGGAGATCTCAGGGTGTTTCCTTGGTCTTTCAACAGCTTGTACTGGTTGAGCATTTCTCTTGCATCAATTGAATCAACTTTTCACTTATATTGAGTTTCTTTAAACAGATATAGTCTATTTAGGGTAAAAAAAACACCTTTGGGGCCTATGAATTAACGAGGCTTTGGGATACTTACATGGTGTAGTAGAAGGGAGATCATTGCTGTGCTGCAGTTTTTCTTCACTGCATCTTTCATTTCCGATGTGTTAATATAGCAAACTTACTACAAGTCCACAAAATAAGAAGAATTGGTGCATTTTTACTATCAAATAAATACATAGTAATAAAAAAGCTTTAAAATGCTTTCTTGTTGGCTTCTTAGATAGCAGTAGCTGATGCCTGATTTTCATAAGCTAAACTCTCTCCTTGCTTTGCAGAGCAAGCTCGAGTTCCTTTGTGCTGCCTCTGGTGTCTGTGCTGCAGTTCTGGCATTGTCAGATTTCATGGGCCTTATGTTAAAGTCTTCTAAGTCCTTGTAGTGGCTGCTGAAATGGATCCCTTTGCTTGGAAAACTGTTTTGTTGGCAGTCCTTCCCCCCACAGCCTCATGCTATCCCAGGATTCCTGTGCCAGTAGGGCAGGCTGGAGGGAATGGGTCGGGTGTTTTGGACTACGACAGCCAATTTTAACATCTAACTTCGTTTACAGCCCAGCAGCTGCTGGAAATCAGCACCTAAATATTTCCAGATCTGGAACAAAGGTGTTTTTATGCTTATACCAAGCAAATCAAGTAGATTTTGAAATAGAAACGAGCCCCCAGCTGGCAGTACCTGGATTTTCTAGCACAGCTGCCGAGCGAGCGTCGCGTGGTCACTTTGCTGTTGGCACTTGCTCTTAGGAAACCAAGTCCCACTGCTAAACATTTCTTTCAGCTCCAAACGCTACAGAGTGAAAACACCAGCCTCAGAAGACAGGCCACCACCAATATCTATCAGGTGCAAAGTGGTTCTGAGTACCCAGACCCCAGCAGCAATTCCTCCCTAAAGCGGCGCCCGTCGGCCCGGGGCAGCAGGCCCATGTCCATGTACGAGACTGGCTCGGGGCAGAAGCCCTACCTGCCCATGGGGGAGGTCACCTACCCAGAAGAAAACATCACCAGGCTGCAGCCCTTCCCTCCACACGTGAGTAAAACTGCTGCTGCTTCTGCATTGCCTCTCATGTTCAGCTTTCCTGTCTCTTCCAACTCTGCTCGTTCACTCAGCTTCTGCCTCAGAGGGAAAAAAAAAACAAGAGGGAGTAAGAACTGTGAGAATTGTTCATGTTTGCTGTATTAACATGTCTGCAGGAGCCTGATGATTTGAAAAGCAGTTCTGGAATACGTAAACTGGAGCTTTTGGCTTCTGCTCAGCTGGTTTTTTAACCACACTATACATATATACATATGTATCTCAAATATCAATATGTGATTGTCTGAAAATTAGGAAGGGAGGGAAAATAGTATTCCAAGAAGGTAGGTAAAATTCATGTATTTCTGGAGATCTACAGACAGGTACCAAGTTGTGGAACTTCATAACCACCTTACAAAAATAAAATAAAATTGAAAAATTTTCCCCAGACCACCAGTTTCTTATTCTGAGTTTGGAACTGGAGGCTGGAGATGGTTTAGATCTGCCAATCAAGCAGATCCTTCTGGTTTAGTATTTTCCTGTGGGATGTGGAGAGGGAGTTCTCTGTTAGCCTGAGGGATTTTTCACTGAGGTGTTCACACTTTACAGAAGTGACCCAACACACACTACTGCATTTAATTAACAAGCCCATTTAATTAACTGGTACAATTAATTTTTTGTTACACCTTCTTAGATTGCCCTGAGGGCAGGAGTACAGGATAGTATCTTTTAGACACACGTTTAAAACGTGTGGATTTTTGACAATATCTTTCCCTTTTGGTAGCAGTGTCTTGTCTTTCCTTGCAGTTAAATCATTAAGACTTTTAAAATGTATTTTGAAGTTCCCTTTGGCGTGAGGGAGGGCAAATGTTCCATGCACATTCCACAGAAGACAGTTGAATGCACCGAGGGAATCAGTCCCCACCTTCAATTAAATTAATTTAAACTATGAAATCTGGATCATTTTAAATTATATTATCCTGTTGATATGAAGGCAGTTCTGGCAGCAGGAAGTGTCGGAACTCATTTGTGTGTGACAGTGTTTGCAGAATGTGACAGTGCTTTGTATAGGTCCTTCGGTCACTTGGGTGGAGGTTTGGATGGGAGTAGCTGTTCTGAAGCATTGATTTGTTACGTGGAGTTAGTTAATTTGGCATGTGGTGAATTTTTTTTATTCTCTGTGGAATTTGGCACCTCTGGATTCTCAGTATTAGAATGAGCATGAATTCAATTGTATTTTGAAAGAATTAAGTCCACTCGGCCTAAGGCAGATTCTCAACATCCTTCTTCCTTTATGTCATCTCCATGGTTTTAAGAATGTTCCTTTAATTTCAGTTAAGAGTTTGTTTGTGTTTTGGTTTTGGTTTTTCCCGAGTGTTTTTCTCTTTCCCATTTTTAGATCGGGAGGAGTGCGTTTGTGACCTCCTCTTCATCTCTACCTTCCTTCCCCTCCACGCTCTCCTGGTCGAGGGATGAGAGCACACGAAGGGTTAAGTACCTTCCCAATCGGTCTTTTCCCTGGAGGAGGTGCCAATCTCCCCAGAACCACATCCTCTCTCTTCCCCCTCTCACTGCCTGGCCGTCCAGCCTGCATGGAGCAGAACTTCCTCCCTTCCGTTCCTGCTGCCCCCAGCTCTGGGCACTTTGCCTCTCTCTAACTTCACATCTTCAGCCTTTAACACCGTGCACAGTTCTCCAGCTCACTTGTTCAGCTGCACAACAGCCCCAGGACAAGCTGGCTGCTGTTTGGGCAGTGATTTTCCAGGCTCTCACTGATATTTCTAAGCCAATGTACAACTCTGCTGCTGACTAAAAGCACTGCATGAGGCCCAGCTTCAAAGCTGCTTTCCTTGGGGGCCAGTGGCTTGCACCAATCCAGGTGGTCCTTACTGACTGTTTGCCTTACAGATAGCAAATTTGGAGTTCTAAATGTTTACTCTGGCTTCTCCCTGCCAGGACACAGAACCTGCATTTTAATTCCTTC
>VYZQ01069305.1:0-16887 GCA_013400655.1 Mystacornis crossleyi
GCCACTTCAAATGTACCCTGCGCAGAGTCCTGTACTTTGGGGGGTGTTCACATGACTCTGGGGCAGTTTTTTGGTAGGAGATCTCGTGGTGGACCATGCCATGCTCCTCCATGTGCAGCTGGAGGAATAAAATCTGATAACATCAATGAAAATATTGTCTCCTTGATTCTTCCATGGGGCCAAATCTGTCTCCAGGGATGGTTACAGGAGAACCCCACTGCAACAACAACGAGAAACCACAAAGAAGAAAGGAAGTCTTGGACAGGAGAGGCAAGACAAACACTAAAACCAAGTGGCTGCAACAGCTCTACCACTTTGAGTCTCAATGTCTTCCATGACTATGGAAAAGGTAGTGAATAGAAATCTGCACTGGAAGCAAAAAAGAGAAATATTAAAAAGGAATGAAATGAAGAACCTCTTTCCCCCCAAAAGCTAAGGAGCTAAAGCTTGGTGTACGAAACTGACAACAAAGTTCCCAGGGAAAAAGCAAGCTGCCAGTTATATTCCCAAATTTAGCACAGAAATATTGTGACCTATGACAGTGACTATTTCATAATTTACAACCACAAGGATAAATAGAAGCTTTAGAAAAAGGCTTACAGAAGCATGCTACTCATTTGAACTCCAAAAAAAGCCTCAGCATAACAGCATTGTCTCATAAAAAAACCCAAAACTATAGTCCCCACTATTTTTTTAAAGGAAGTTGAATGCTCTTCAACTAAAAATCTCCAGATATATTAAAATCGTTTTACAATTAACTTCTGAACATGGAAAGTACATGTATGCACTCACTGAATACATTTAGCTGTGCTCCATGTGAAGTCGGGGAGCAGTACTTCACACCAGCACCCGATCCAGCACTGCCACACACCAACCACGGCCAAGAAAGCAATAAACTTCAGCACTTTTGGAACAAAGACACAACTGGTAAGCAATAGGAACTAACCCAGCTCTTTTTATCAAGTTTTTAAGACCACCTGATGCACAAGCTGCAAAGCTGCAGGAAAGGAGCATCCTCCTGATGACATATTATCTGGTTTTGGGATTGTACCAAGTCTGGATAAGGAAGCATCATTAATTGCTCCTTATCAAAATACACACTGGAAGATTAGATGATCCTACTAAATCGGGGGGAATCCTCATCACGTGAGGAGGCAAAAAAAGACACCTGTGCAGTGCAATGTAAGGCAGAAGGGAGAAATCACTATGTTGGCAAAACCTGAACTTCAGAAAAACTCCCCTTATTCCTACCATTTCAGGAAGGCTAACAAAAAAAGAAAAACAAAAAAGTGCAACCCCACAGCTTGTTACCTTTCCCTTATGTTTGTTCCATGTCCCAGTTTCCCACAGAATTGCAATTCCACACAAGATCACAGCTGCACAACAGACAGACAGATGGATACAGGACAATACCTGGCAAGTGCCTATGCAGGCCTGACATAAGCCTGTATCTGCTCACACCATCAGACAGCGCAATAAAAGCTGTGTGGTCACTGTTAAGATTTCCACAATGACAAAATGCAGATACCAACAGCTGACAGCTGCTGTAAAGAAAACAGCTTGAGATGGGAGGCTCAGGAAATTGCTCTCCACCATTCCATGCACTATTTACATCTGGAATCTTGTCTCTGCAACCACGATGGCCAGGGATACTTGTGGTTCAGGTTTATGTTTGGGGACAGCTTCACAGTTAAAGAATCCCACCAAATAAAGGTCCTGCCTGCCTTTACCTTCTCATCTGAAAGGCACAGCTTTAGTTTGGGGCAAGCTCAGCAAAGTTGGGGTCCTGAAAACAAAGAATTTGGTTTTTACAGCAGTTACAACTACTGGGGAAAAGGAAATTGCAGAAACTTATTTTCTGTATGGTACAGATCAGTACATTGTCATTTTTTCCTCTGTATCATCACTTTTGCCTTGTTCCCTTATACATGCCTGCACAGCAATCAACAAGAAAAAAAACCCCAATTCATCAGAAATCCCAAGCTCAATTACTTAAAATAATCACACAACCTAGTCCGCGGTAGCACACTAAACCCCAATTTATCCAAGAGACAGTCTCTTCTTAGCTCAGAAAAGCAGCTCGTTAGTATGGGGTCAAGAGGACATCAGCAAGCACAATGCCTTCCAAAACCTGGTGCTTTCTAAAATACAAGACATGCTTCAGCTTTCAGGGAACCTGTCAACACCGACACAATAGCCCTGCCTTGAGCAGTCTATTTTTAACATTTTCCATCCATGCAAAAGACAACTATTTAATATATTTAAAGGAAGTATAATTAAATGAGAGAGTTGAACAGAACTTTTTTCAGGGCCAGACTGAATAACATGAGCACAAGCCACAACTATAGGCAGCCCAAATGAGTTGCAGGGATTACTGAATTACAAACATATACTGGCCTCAAAGGCAGGAGAGATGCCAAAAACCGATGCCTGGTTGCCTGGGGGCACATGGTGGAGTTGCATCTGATTCAAAGGTCAGAGCACTGTATGCTTATATGATGCAGTAAGTGTCATGTGGTATGGTTGCCATGGAGAATAGGTGCTATAAAGGATAAAGCTGACCTTAAATAGCTCATTATTTATTGGATGCATCTGGTCCCTTTAGTTTTCCTGAGGATGTCTAGGATGACTGTAGATCAGAGTGCTTGCAGAGCTCTTTAACACCCCTGGCCTGTGTACACGTGTGCACGCTATCTTTAGCCAACAAGCCCTTGCTTGCCTTGCTGGCAGGATTCAGCTTGTGCTGCAGCTGGAGACACCCTGCTCCACAGCAGTCACAAACTCACTGCCTTGGGAGGTAATGATACATTCAGCATCAAAAATGAAAAGATCCAGAGGTTTTTCAGTCTCTCCCAGGAGGAAGGGCTCAGCACTCCAAAAGCCCCGGCAAGACTCTGCAGCTTACGTATCCCAGTGACTTCACACTGCTTTTGAAAGCAAGCCCATTCTGGACAGCTTTCAAGCATTATCTGTGGAGGAGGGAGCTGACTCTTCACCACCTTTCCCCCAAATGTGAGTGAGAGGGAAACATGAAGTTGCATTACAGTGCTGTGCCTGGCCTTGCAAAGGAGCTTTCCCTGATCTGATGGAAGAGCATCTGTCCACATGCTCTGCTTCCAAGCATGAATAAACCAGAAACGTCCTTGGTGCACACACTACACTAGCACCCCCACAACCTGAACACCCCATTGGTGATCCCAGTACCTCTTCCTAGCACATCAGAGGCAGCTCCAGGTCAGCAGATGGACTGTATCTTTCCAACAAGAGTTGACTGGCCAGGAACTGCTGCATACTCATGCAAAAATGCATTGCTTGGGGGGTTTCTTGCTCATCTTTAGCTCTGTATGAGCAGGACACGACCTAAAGGGAGACCTCAGTAAAAAAATCCCTCAGGTATGCTAAACTTGTTTCCCATTCCTCCAGGCACCCGGAAGATTAAGCAAGTAGGTGAAAGTTGCATAAAAAACCTCAACCCTCTCCCTAGGACCAATAAATACAGTTCATTTGCCGGATCAAAGAACACTTTTCCTGTCCCCAAAACCAGAAGACATTACCATTTTTATAACTATAAACTTCAGAGATTTATCACTGTTCATTGGTTGTCTTTGCTTGAAGAGCAGCTCTGTACAGGTGGCAGATGACTTGCAAGGAAATACCCTCCCAGGAGACACATAGGTCAACTTTTGTTAAAAAGCTTCCTAAGAGATGAAAAGAAAGAAACAGTGACGCAACAGCAAGAGCTATTTTAGCAATTAACCCAAATGACTTCACCCTCCCTCTCTTCTTATGTTTAACTCTTAGATATGAATATCTAAGAATATCAGAGGCACAAAACTCCTTCATGGGCTTTATCGCTTTCATCACTATGAGAACTTCGAACCCACAAACAGAAAAGCAAGTTATTATGCGTACGCCTATAATTTTAATTGCATTGGAATGCACTATCTCCATCTTCAGCATCATTTATGGGAAATATTTACTTTCACATTATTTTTTTAATAGCTCTTTGTGATGAAAAGCTTTAAAAAGACAAACAAGTGGACCATCTATCAAGTAATTTTTCTAGTCTACGTCAATCTGTTGCCCTTGAATCTGCTTCCAGGCTAGTCAAGCAAATGCATAAAGATCACTTTGCCCATTTAGTGGGTTATTAATTCAAAAAACATATCTCATTATTACTCCTTATGCAAAGTCAGCTAAAACAAGCTAGGACAGCTCAATCTCCAAATAAAAAGGTTTTGCATAAAGTAAAACTCTACAAGAATTTAGTTTTTTAATTTAAACACAGATATGAACGTGTTTTCTATGAAAACCCTCCCCCAGAAGTGTTATCTGATCTCTCTCAACCTTTTTCTCTTGTTTCTTGCTTCACCTAATGAGCTGCTTCCATGTGCAAGACATACAAGTGGAAATTTCAAATTGCTTCCTTTTATGGAAGTCTGAGTTTTGAAAGCTCACAGTAGCTTCTCATAATCCAAAGTCCACACTTTTGAGCTTGTCTCAATATCAGAGAATCCCAGAACTATTTCAGTTGGTAGGGACCTTAAAGCTCAGTCCACCCCCTGCCATGGGCAGGGACATTTGCACTGTCCCAGCTTGCTCCAAGCCCTGTTCAACCTGGTCTTGGACACTTCCAGGGATGGGGCAGCCACAGCTTCTCTGGGCCACCTGTGCCAGGGCCTCACCACCACCACAGGGAGGAATTTCTTTCTACTTTTCATCACAAGGGTCCTTCTAAAAAAAGGTTTAGGATGCTTTCAAAATTGACTGCAACTAGATTAAGTCTGTCCCCCATCCCTGGGCTGTGCATCCTGGTACCTCTTTCCCACCAGCCAGCACTTACATGGCCCCAGGCACACCTCAGTATCACCAAGGTCACCAAAAGGTTATCTTTCCATCAAACTAACTGCTGGCACTTAAGCAAGCAAACTAATCCAACCAGCCAAGGGCTGCATGGCTCCTTTTGCATTGCCCCCAGCAATAAGTGGGCAGGGCTGGGAGACACCAGTATACCTTGAGAGGATGTGAGGCCACACCTTCATTCCTTGCTGCCCAGGTTTCAAGCAACCTACTGAGCCCCAGAACAGCTGATCTGCACGATTCATGCACACAAAATGCTTCTGCCTTGCACTCTGTTGTCACAGCAACTGAAAACAAAGCATGACTATCAGCATGAAAGCCTTGGGTGGTGGAAGAAGAGAGAGGGGAAGCAGCAGATGTGTAGGACAAAAATGGTCTGGAGATACAGTACAGAGTTACATGGCAAGTCTTGGAGCAGCTCTTGACAGAAAACTCAAGCCTCCACCAGCTCATCCTTATGGCTTAAACCTCATTCTGGAGAATTATAGAATGGTTTGGGTTGGAAGAGTTCTTTAAAGGCCACCCAGTCCAACTCCCTTCAACAAGCAGGGAAATCTGCAACTAGGGCAGGTGGCTCAGAGCCCAATCCAATCTGGCCTTGAATGTTTCCATGGATAGGGCATCCACCACCTCTCTGGGTAACCTGTTCCACTGTTTTACCACCCTCATTTATTCCTTATATGTGAATCAACCCTATTTAAGCTTTAAAATACCACTCTTTGTCCTATCACTACAGGCCCTATTAAAAGGCCTGTCCCCACCTTTCTTATTAGTTCCCACTAAGTATTGAAATGAAGAAGTTTAATGACGATTTGATTGTTTTACCTTGGTAGCATACCTCAAAAAAACAGAGGCATGTGTTCTTTAGGCACAGTAAGGAAGATGTTCCAGGAATTCCGTAGCAAGTATTTATTAATCCTTTTTTAATTACTGATTCAGAATGACCAATAATCTTTTCCAATAGGATAAGAATCTTCGCCTTCAACATCTTTAAACATGCCTTTCTAAAGGATGCTAAAAAAGCACACAGACCTAAGAGTTACAAACTCTTTTAGCTACTAATGCTTGTTTACACTTCAAAGCAAACCTCCACAACTAGAATTTCATTAATTAACCATTACCTCTATGAGAAAGAGCACATGATGTTCCCCTCTGCAAACCATCATCACTTGTCCTAAAGCCTCTTTCTTCTCTGCAGGGAGGCACAAGAATAAGGAAGTGGTTTCAGCATCTACCTCAGGAAGCAGGACAGGCAGAAAGCCACCAAGGATGTTTTTACTTACTTGGTTTTGAGGCTGTTCTTATTTTACACCTGACAAGACACCTTGTAGTACCACTGAAGCAACTGCCACTTTCTTCCCAAGGGCAGCCAAACATCATCTAACTTGATGAGGAACTGCTACACGTAAAACAACTTTAACAAGCTCCATGCCTACTTTAGAGCCAAAACCTTTTGCAATCCATTACCATTTCTGGAGAGCTACCTCTGCTGAAAGTCAGCTTTAAAACGTCAGGAGGAGAAAAGCAAAAGTTGATAGATTTCAACTGTATGCTTTAAAATAAGCTTCCCTTGAGCACAGGTACCTGAACACAGCAAGACCAGGGACCTATAGAGGGAACGCACATTCAAGTTCTCCATTCACATTTCAGACTCTTACCAGCAAACTTTTTAAGCAAGCCGGCACCTGTGTCACTCCTCAGAGGGGCATGATAGAGAACGTTTTACCCTGTTACACTAATCACACACAGAGAGCAGAGACGCAAATTGAACTCTCCAGGCTTTCACATCCTCCATGGGTGTGAAACTCATTTCCTTGAGGTTTCTTCCCACTGGTCTCTTGCGGTTTCCCTGAAGCCAAGGGCAGCTTTCTGCAGGGGGCCACAGGAAGCAGTGGGGTGCTGAGCATAGGGGATGCTTGGTCCAAGCAGCTGTGTGTTTGTTTGCAGGAAGGACAAACACCAGTGGGGCTGCCAGCACTGCTGTGAATTTCAAAGCCTCATGAGATTTAGCCAGGCACAGTTCAAACTTTCTGGTACACAATACTAATGACACAGATGAACAACTCCAAATTCTATCCCTTTGGCTGAACCACCTCTCTTCCCACAACCGCTCTCTGTACCCCCGCATTCAATACCACTCACATCTATGGGATCATCCTTTCAAAACACTTCATTCCCTCCCACTGCTTTCAAGTCAACTTCGACTTTTTCTGGGTGATAGCAGTAAAGAAAATCAGGATTTGTAGGACAGAAATGCTGGAAGACAGGGTCCCTCCCATCCACCAGAGCAGCATGTTAATGTTCTTATACGCAGTTCACAAAAGAACATACCACAGCGCTGAAGTTACAAAACAGACTGAACGGCTGACATGAAAAAGGTGACAAATTCACAGACAAATTAAGGGGAAAACATATTCAGTACAAGGTTTCACAACAGGAAGAACTGAGATTCCTATGAACATTTTTAACCTTTTTCACATAATAGTGACACTGTCCAGGCAGAGATCAGTGTCAGACCACAGCACTGTTCTAACTGCATATCCAAATCCTTGATTAATTAACCATTAATTTGCTGAGTTACTACAACAAAACCAGAGCCAACTGCTTCAAGTGCACCAGAAAACTAGCCCAGTGCCTTTCCTGACAGAGGATTTTTAACAAGGGCTATGCTATACCCAAAGTTCTCAGTCTCTGCTGGTGACTGTGGTGCTCATGAGCTGCCAGTGCCACAGCTGCACCATAGCTGCTCCAAGCAATTTTCAACACCATGGTGCTATGAATTATGAATAAAACATGACTTGTCATCAAAAAACCATGTTACTGCCACGTTTTTGCTTGAACTTGCAGAAAATCAAAGCACAGAAAGGCAACAAACCTGGCTTTCGGAATCTTGTGATATTCTTTTGCAGGGCTACCTATGAGATACTTTCAGAGCCACACACAAATGCATTTTCCTAGAGAGTACTAAATGTATTGCTGGATACCAAATTAAAGATCTTCTAAGAGTGCCTCTTGGATTATTTTTTTATGAAACTGTGTGCTCCATACTCAAAATCTGGTGGCAGCCTGCCAGGGAATTGAGAGAACCAACCTGGGGTGCAAAGGGGTGCCTCAAGTTCATGATTCACAGGCTTTCCAGCATCTCCCAAAAAGTTGTGGGCTTCTCCTGACACACCTTCTACAACTTACAAGGAACAGAAGTACAGGAAAATAAGTCTACAAGGAAATCTGTGGCAGAGAAAACACATCTTAAGTTGCTGACAGTAAAAAAGGCCCTTATTTCCTGAAAGTGCTAAGAAGCTTTTGGAAAAGCTCATCTCTGTATCATTACTTCCAAAATAACCCATACCTTGTTCCATAAGCAAATGGGGTTTAGCTACCCCAGGACCCGCCCAGCTCACCCCCCCGCAATGTGGGCCGGCCCTTGGGAGGGAGGGTGTGAGAAAGGGACAGTGAACACACGGATGTGTGTAGTCACTCTGCTTAGAAAGCAGAAGGGCGTTGACTCGTGTAATGCGGGTAATCAGTGAATTCATGCCTGCAGAGCATGGATGGAGGGCACAGAAGAGCCATCCTAGTGCCCAGCAACCCTTCCAGCTCCAGCTGCAACCCCAGAAGAGCAAGGCAGAGACAGGGAGGGCAAGTAGGGCAAAAACTAGATTTCATTAAGTAGACATTGCATGATGATAGTTGGCCCTTGCTTTATTTGGAGTTCACATTTCACTCTGACAGTGGCACCAGCTCTGCAGCAGCTGCCCCATCCCTGCAGCCCCAAATCTCTTTACTCCAAGCTTTTAATATCTTCTTCACAACCCTGCTGGGAATGAACAGTGACAAACATTTGTTTTTATGACATAAAAAATGGCTTCAACTGAGGCAAACTTGTAACTGCCCTTTGATGAGGGGCTCAAATCCCTCTCCATCCCTAACACATGGCAAGATGAGAAACTACTGAATAATACTGAGCATTTCAGGATTTTGAACTTGCATTGTATTTCTCAGTCTGACCAAAATGATACCACCAGCACCTTGTCTGTACACATGTATAAAGCAGTGAGTGTATGAGGGCAGCAGCCAAGGCTGCTGCCAGGACTAGAAGTGTGGGAGATCTCAGCTAAATAACCTCATCCCAGGAAAGGGGTAACCTTCCCAAATTGCACAGCCCAAGAACATCTCAGTACCAGGAAAACAGGAGTGGGAAGGAGGTGAAGCCCAGGAAGACTGCAAGGAGCTTCAGGAAGGAGAAGAAAGGGAGAAGGGTGACAGAAAACACAAGTAAATCACACAGGAAATCTGCAAGCTTTGAGCAGCCACAGACTTCAGCAACAGCTTCTTAACAAGTTCATCCAGTAGATTCAGTGTTGAGAAATCCCTTGTCCTGTGTAACTTCAGCCGGGATAGCAGGAGCCATGAGCCAGGAAGGCAGCCAGCAAAAGCAGAGGAAGCAGCAGCTGGAAGGGAAGCATCAGCTGCTGTCACACAATAAAAGGAGGTTGCTGGGCCAAGCCCAGCATCTCGACAGTCACAACCAGGAGCAGGACAGAGGGAGATACGCTGGATCCTCACAAATAACCCATGTTTTTGCAGAAGCTGAGAGGCAAGGGCAGCAGGCAGGGCAGCCTGACCAGGGCTGCTCCCCAGGGACCAGCCCTGCAAGCTGCTGGGAAGAACATCCCATTGCAATATCCCACCGGATGGGAGCATGCAAAGGACTATAAATAATCATCATAATCAGAGCTGACCACACAGGTCCCAGGACAAGAATATTTTCCTTTCTCTCAGTCAAACAGTCCCACTTAAAACTGACATCAAGAAGCATTATGGTACTTTTTCCAGAAGGGTCTCATTTTTCATTCCACTAATCTCAGTAAGATACGCCCAATACAAACTGAGCTTTCTAAAGCACGTGACTTATACTCCACAACCTAGTAAACACAGTATAAGAAAGCACCAAGAAAACAGCCCCTTTATCCCTCTTGAAGAGTTTCAATGCAACCATTTCCTTAAAAAGCCTCCAAGACACATTATCTTTTAATTCAAAGATAAGAAAGATTCACCCTCCTGAAACAAAGTATAAAGGAAAGGGAAAGAATATATTTTTTAAAACTTAAAAAACAACCTGTTGAGCAACCCTGATATTTTCCCCCCACCAAAATAAACCAAATTGGCCCAAGTGCAACATGCTGCACAAGCAGCTGCTCACTGAGGTAGGAACAAGGTCTTTTCTGATGCCAAGTAGGTTGAGCTATAAAGCAGACTTTGAAAAAAAAATCTTGCACGAAAGCAGAGTGCTTAGATGGTGACTGGGCTGGTGCCAAGCCCAAACTCCACAGTGCTCCCTCAGCCTTGGAGCAAAGAAATGAGCATTTCAGGCAACTCACTCAGAATCCAAGGGCTACCATGTGCAGCCAGCCACTGCCCATTTGAAGACACATGTGCTGAACCATCTCTATTATCAAGCAGGTTTTAATATTTGGTTGGTTTAAAGGGGTTTGGGGTGGTTTTTTAAGAGGTGATCTTTCCATTACAGAGGGTTTAAGAGCAATGTAAGGGTCAGGTCTGCCTGCTTTCCACTTCAGGCCAGGTGCCACTCTTGAAGCCATTCAACATTCTGCTCCCTGGCCTTCCCAAGGAGCACCCCAAGCCCTTGAGGATGAAATAGCCTTTTACCTTGTTCTCCTGTAAAACACAGGATCCACTACAAAGCCAAGTCAGATAAACAGTTCTTCAAGCACACCAAAGTCTATAGCAGAAATGAGAACATTGCAGAAAGCTGATCCACAAACCCTGGGTCTTTTCAAGTTCTCAATCTCTACAAACACCTTAGAAGTCTTCTCCTTCCCCCACAAAAACACCAAACCCCCAAGCAACTGTATAAATAAGGCCTCAAGCTCCCTGGAAATGTACCTCCCATGCAGAAGATGGTACTAGCTTACCTACCAATGGAAAAAAGAAAGTCCAATAATAGCTTTTGGATACTATTTCTAAAAGAGGAAATTTGGAATTCTCCATTGCCGAACACAGCTGTGTTGTGTCAGAACTGCAGGCGTGATTATCACTGGAAACAGCTCTTTGATGACTATCACACTGGAATATCTAAAACAAGTAGAAGCATGGAAACAAAAAGTGCTTTGCCACCCAGTTTCAAAACAGAATGCTGAAGACCACTGAATAATAGATGAGGGGGTTGGTGGGGATTTGTTTGTTTTTTTTTTTATGAAAGATCTCTCAAATAGGGATGGCAGAAAAAAAGATTGAAGACTGAGGAGTTTTTAAAATTCAAATAAAATTACCTTGTTATTTCAGATTCTTTTACAGCTGATGAGTTTTCACCATTTTCCAAGCTTCTGCATGAGAAAAATTCCTAGAAATGACTATGTTTTACCTCAAAAGTACCTAAAAGCCCACAAAGGCTACCAGCAGCTTTTACCTCTAGTCTGGCAGGCTACAAAAGGCAGCTTCTCCTCTCAGTATTCCTGGTCCTGTTTGACAACTGCTCATGTCTACTAGCAGCAGCTCTCTAATCTCATGCCGCAGCTGGTTTGTTAGCAGCTGTTGTGAAACTCTCATCAATGCTGATGTGACAACTAGCATCACCAGCACACTGCTAAAAACCCAACGTTGCCCATGGAATACTGTGGACAATGAGAGCTATCCCCAGTACACCCTTTGGAAATGGCTAAGAGATCATCCTAATATTACAAAGAGTTTCAAACACAGCTAGTGATGTCCCCAACACAAGCAGCCACATTCATCCCTGACTTAAAGGCTGTAAAGCTTGATTTGAGACACACAGGGCTATGCTGTATCTGGAGGGGGAAAAATATATTCCTTTCTGTGTGGTGGGACAACAGACACAGCAAGATTTCTGCAGTTTACTGGAAAACTATGAAACTAGTGTTATTTTCTCATTAAACCATGGCTACCATGGTAGCCACCAATAAGCAAGATCTCATGGTTAAGAGATGTGTAATAGCAGGCTGGAATGGTTCTTCGCAGGCCGGAGCTTACATGGAGGGCAGCAGCCCAGGCTGAGCTTCCAAAAGTTATTATGGACCGGAGATGGTCACTTTAAGATGTGACATTTAACAAGCCAGACCCCATATCCCAGTTAATCCACAGGAAGAATATAGAGCCAGACAATAAAATCACTCAGCATGGCCTCACAGTGGCGGTGAAGATTAAATTAAGGTCCCAGGACACAAGCGGGAGGTCTCAGCCAGACAAAGGTGGTAAGATTAAGGATAGTGCTTACAGTCTGATTTTTAAGAAGTATGGTGAACCCAAGATACAAGTTTTCCATCTCATCCATCTACACTGGAAATTCTCTAAGTGTTGTCTGCAGAGCAGTCCTGTTGTTCATTTCCGTGGTAAGTGGCAGCCTGGGACTTTCACTTGCAGACTCAGAGAGGCCACAAGAACCTCGCAAAGCCTCGGGCTACAAGAGAAGTGCCACCTAATAAGCCAGAAGCTTTTCAGCACGCTGACAATTCTGAGCAGCAGTTTCAAAGGTTTAAACCTACAAAAGGAACTGTTTGAATGTGTGAAAACCTGCGATTAATTCTTCTGCCAACTCAGAGCAAGCACCACAAATGGCAGTTGGTTTTGCAGCAAAATACCACTAAGTTCCAGCTCTCTCCACACCCCAAAATAAGTGCTCTGCCATGCATAGTATTCCCAAAGGCATCACGCAGTGGCATCAGCATCCCAAGACACAGAAGGAGAAAAACCTGGGAATTTAAAGTGTAGGCAGGAAGTGATACTTTTATATAACTGCACTGAACAACTGCTGGCCATTAAAAGCCCTGATCTCGTCAGTACTCGTGTTGAAACCTGCAATATGTAAATAAAGCCTTTGCAAGGCCAACTAAAATATCGTCTCCCCCCCGGCTCTGCAAATACCATGGTGAAGCCCAGGCTCCTGAACACCGGCCTTGGAGCCGGAAATGCTCTCCCAACGCCTTAACTACCACTCTCTGAGTTTTTAACTTGCAGCTATGCTAGGCAAAGCTTCATGTGCATACACCCTCCTTGCTTGCACTTGGTTTTACCATGGTGGTTCCCGAAGGAAAGCAGCAAACCACAGCCTCATAAAATTTTAATGGGATAACTGGCAAACTGAGGGCATCACTGCACTGAATAAAACAGAGTAACTGCATCCCAGTGGTACAGACTACCTACTTGTCAAGTCACATTTTATAGCTCTCCCTTCTGAAAAAAATCTACCGGTTTTCTGTAGTAACTCAAAAAAACCTCTTGTCTGCTAAAAACAACAGGCAAATCAAGCCAGGGCTGAGCACAAGAACTGGCAACTCGCCTGGGTTTCCTTGTAAATGCCTTCAAATGGCAGTCATGCCCCAAACCACAGTTTGCCAGCAAAGTATAGATCACCAAGCATCATCACTCTCCTTAGAGCCAAATAAAGGACTGAGCGGGTAGAAAAGGGGGAGGTGAAGGAGACAGGCAATTCATTTCTTTAGCAACCAACAGCTTTTGCAAGTTTTTCTTTATTTTATATATACAAGACACCATCCAGTTTGGTGACATGTTTCCAGGCCTGTCTATAGCAAGGATTTCAGGAGCCAACGTTTTTAACCAAGGCAACCAGCAACTTCATCTATCTCCCTGGAAGGCAGCCTACCAGAGGGCTGCTTCCAGCACCGAACACCGCCTCCTCCTCTGAGGCAATGACAGAAGAGGGAGGAATTGGTCTTTTCTGCCTTCCTGATAGTCCTGAATTCATAGCTGAGGCCACCAGCATCATCGGTCAAGCACATCTGGACACCATCCCTGCTGAGATGCAGCAGACAGTCTCCCGCCCCAGGAACGCCAGACTGGACTGCCCTGAGCTCATAGGCTGCTGATAAAAGCATGGCTGCTCTCAGTGGAGATGGAGTCATCCCACCACAGAACAGCCACCAGCATGCTGAAGAGGCTGCCTCTTTGTCTGAGGAACAAAACACTGGGATCACAATAGCTGAAATCAAGCAGATCTGGCCAGAAAGTAAAAGTGGTGGGGAAAAATGACAGGTGGCTCTAGCAGAGCTACTTGGGAAGGGAATGCAAAGGCACATGTAGAAGTGGATTAAAAAAAGCATAGAAACAACAGAAGGCACACAGAGATTAGAGCTGCAGATGGAAAGAGTGAGAATCTGCTCTGAAAAATTATATGACATCTGAAAAAATGCAAATCTTTGCCCCAGCAAGAGCACCCAGCATCAAAAATACTCCATGTACCTCCATGCTGTCTCTTCTCCCCTTCTTCCAGTGTTCAAGGGAGCATCTTTAACACACAGCTTTGTTTCTGTGTGTCAGGGGTCTAAACAGCAACGCTGTGCTCAAGTATATGCACACAAAGCACTGAGGAGATGCCAGAACTATCCCAATGCTCCCAGGACACGCAAACAGCACAGACTGTAAAAATAATGTTACACCCTGGCTTCAAAAAAGAAGCAGACAACACACTGTAAGGCCTTGGCTTCCATCTTCTATTTGAAAGCTGGCACCACTGCCCCAAAGTTCCTTATTTTGGGAATATATGGGAACATAGTGGGAGATCAGTGTTGGAAGAAAAAAAAGACTGGCTGGGTCAAGTCTAAATCAGTAACAATTCCGAGGAAATGGAAAATGGGGGAAGCCAAGCAATACTTTTAAGAAAAGTTGAAGAAAGGACACAGCAGTGCTCCCTCCTTCTCTCACTCACTAACCTAACCATCCAGACACCACCCTGTGAACCGGTTCAGCTCCCCCTTCTCCTGATTTACAGCTGCAAATTCATGTCCCTAGGCCTCTTACTTAGGGAGTCTTAATACCCTCTCATGCAAAGAGAAATAGCCTTTATAACTCCAGATGTTCCTGGTGCAGGGAGTGGTAATTACCCCAATTCCCCTCTCCCCAGGGAGTACCCTAACTTCTGTACACAGATCTCAACTCCAAACACTCCCGGGATTTGAGCCCTTAACTCAGCAGTAGTGATCTGTGCTGTGTTCTTCTATATCAGGCTTTGTGCTGTCATCTAGTCCCAAAACTAAGGGTTTTTAAACTTGTTTTGAGCCGCAAATTTTAAGAAGATTCAAAGAAATCCACATTCACATGCTGGCAACAGACCTGCAGTTCTCACTGATCTTTCGCAGGCCCTTCTGAAATGTTAACGCTGTCCTACACGGACTGAACATCGCTGGATGTTAATCAAGACATCTCAAACTGCCAAAAAACTCAGCACAAAGCAGCATGTGCAGGAAACCCGGAGTTGATGCAGCTGGTCCTGACCAGGCGCAAAGCAGCACTAACCATTCAGGACACCAATGCTTTCAGAAATGAAGGCGATTGCAGCATCACATAAGGATAGGGGTCTGAGCACAGAGCTTAATCCTCTTGTCAAGCTCTTTGCCTCTTTCTCTTAGTGATGTCAATAATTAAGTGTCCCACAGATCATAGTGCCTGCGGGCACACAGAACCCAAACGCAGTACCCAGCAGCTCACTCAAAGACGGTTTGAAGACCTCACAAAAATAGGGAAGAGCAATGATGCAGAGTAGTTTGGGGCATTTCAGGCTAAAAAGGCATTGTCAGTAGTCCACAGTTCTTCAACCTGCCTTGAACTCAGCAACGCAGCAAGTCGCACAGCAGGCCTGCAGAGAGCTTAATGCTTCACTGTTGGTCATCTTAAAACCAACTTCTCTACCACCACCCTGCCCACAACAAGCTTCTGATTCTTAGAAGGCTTTATACTAAAAATACCCCACCCAAAAACCTAGCTAGACAAAATCAGACCAAAAAAAAAAAAAAATCAAATATATCCAAGTCTGCCAGGCAGCTTCTGCTTCAAAGTTGTACTCTACTTGAAAAACATGGCAAAGCAAATTCCCAAAGCTCCAAGAGCCTGCAAACAAACTCGGAACACAAGTGGAAGTGTTGCAATGCTACAGTATTTCAAAGATGCAGCTGTTTTCAGCAAAGAAACGTGTGCATTTCTTCAAAGCCCAGGACATGGCACACTGCTTCCAGTACTTTAGAAATATACTGTTTTTCAAAGAGCACCCCTATACATATGACTGTGCAAAGCCAAGGACAGCAAACGAGTCTGTAAGTTTTGCCTTGATAATGAGAATTACAATGATTCTTATTAAAAAGAAGTTGAGATCAAACCTCTTCTTTCTAGGAGTCCCTTTTAAAAAAACCCCAAATCTATAAAGAAAAGAAGATAAAGAGGCCTTACTAACTGCCTTTCTTTATTGGGATGATTAGATATGCTTATGTTATGTTGAAGCTCCAAACACAAAGAAACACCTTGGGGCAGAGAGGCACTCCAGGCTTCCGGGGCACACAGATAGGCTCATCAGGTGACCCCTGGTACAGGACTCAGTGCCATCAACTCTATGTCACCAATGAAGGTGGGAACTCTCACAAGATCCAGCTCTCCAAGCCCTAACACATTTTCTTCCCCTGAATTACACTGTTATTGATGCTAAACTTAATGCTCAACAGCTGCTCTTGATTAGAAGCTGTGAGTGGCTGCAGTGGAGCTTTCTTCAATATTTACTTGATTTAATGACATGAGGGTATAAGTTGTGGTTTCAACTTTCTGTTGGCTGGCTTATCTTCCAGTTCTAAATGATTACCCTTCCTCCATGTCATGACAGCTTGAATAACTGCATGAACAGAAAAGAAAAGCTTGTCCACAAACTAAAGTGAAGGCTAAAATACTTTATCCCAAAGGAACCTCTAGAATTGACAACTAACCAGAAAATTCACCTTTTTTTTTTGACTGAATGTTACAGTTCAGCAGCAGTGCTGGCTGTTGACATACCTAACCCACCCAGCAATTAAAGAACAACGATGCCCCAGGCGTGAGAGGATACACAGCAGATGTGCCCTCGGACACGTGATTTCCCACAGTGCCTGTGGAAATCATTGCCATTTTTCAAACCACCATCACTACCTGGATCCCAAGCTGTCTGGAAAACGCCACAATCCAACCCTGAGCTTGACTGCGTTGCGTTACTAGTTGGACTTGATCTTAAAGGTC
>VYZQ01069310.1:0-13556 GCA_013400655.1 Mystacornis crossleyi
AAAAAAAAAAAAAGACACAGAAGATTACTCTGAAATAAGAACAGACTGTAGGGCCTTAGAGCAAGCAAGGGACAGCAGTGAAAGCAGAAGTCTGGGTTTGGGCATAGGCAGGCCTGAAGCAGGCAAGTGTACTGCTCACATCCTCTCTTGGCAAGGAATACCCAGAAAAATGGGTATCCTGGGCGTTTTCTATCCTTTCCCAGGCTGAATTTGTGTGATCTGTTTTCCTGGCCACTGGAAATTTTCTATAAATACAAGGTACTGAGCAGCCGTTGTACACTAATATCACCTCTCCACCCTTTCTAGCTGCCCAAGGCTGCAAATGATGTGAAAATTGCATACCCCAGTCCCAGGCTTTAGTAGCTATTCAGGGGTTTGGCCGCATGTCATTTGTTATTCTTCACTTATGCATACATTCTTCTTATTTATTTTTTTGTAAACATTTGTGTATAATTATTCACTCCAGAGTTCCCAGTGATTTTCCCTGGCTTGCAGATGTGGCAAAATTTGTTCCCTGCATCCAGGAAAGAAGATTTTTTTCAACTACTGCAAAACAGAATCCTGACAGATTTCAATCGGCTGCTTCCATGTCCATTCTTGCGACACTTAGCTACCCATGGCAAGAGACAATTAGCTTTTTAAATATAAACCAGAAATGGTCGCAAGCCACAGATTTCACATCCAGATCCAAAATTGGGGCAGTTCAGATTCGGCCTGACATTTTAGGTTTGGGCCTGGGCCGGATTCTCCTTGTGAAGCAGTTTGACATTTCCAGTTCTGGGAAGCTCCCCTCCCTGGGCGTGCAGCCTCTCCCCAGTGCAGGGCCACCCCCGGGGTCTGGCCCTCTGCTGCCGAAAGCTCTCCTGCTGCTCCGGGTTGTTCAGAAGCCCCTGCCTGTCGTTGCTGCTGCTAATTCAATTGCTGCAGTGACGGGCACAAGCCTTCCATGATGCTGCTGTGGCATTTTGGTCCCTGTGAGGGACCTAGACAGACTGGGCTCTCTGCAGCTGTGCGTTGTTCTCGGAGGGAAAAAAGCAAACGATCAAATGGCAATAAATCTTGGGCATTCAGGTTAGATCTCAGGCCATCTGCCTACAGCTCAGACCCCACAGTTACCCTTACATGCTGTGATAATATTACTTTCAGAGTACAGGCCACAGAAGCAGGATCAACAACTCAAAGTCCCTTCTTCAGTCGTTTTATAATCAGTTCTTTAATAAAACTGGATCTTTTAATAAGAGGGCTAAATTTAGCTTTTTCATTTATATTTTCTCCAAATATAACACACAGGCACACTATCCCTAAAGTTTAATTAGTCACTTACAGATAATTTTAGATGGATAGACCATAACAATCAGCTTATATCTTGTCTTCTTTCTTCAAGAATGAGGTGCTATAAGAAGCTCACGTAAGCAGAATTCGCCAAGCTCAAAATCAAACTATCGATGTAAGAAATCTCTTCAATATTGACATTAAATAATATCACAATGTCTTTATATAATCTCAACAAAATGTGATTACTGTAACCTCTGAAAGCAAGAAACTGAAGCACAGAGAGATGAGGTGATGTGCTCAAAATGACACAGAACTCTTCCTATTGAAGCTCAGAAAAGAGTTGAGAGCTCCTCAATCCTCTTGGTCTTTGTCCAGGAGATCATAGCTCCTCTGATAGGCACACCATTCATGGGCACTGAAGTTGTATTAGGAGATCACAGAAGGATCCCTACAAGTATTTAGCCTAATTTTAGCCCTGACATCAACTTTCAGAACATCCTTTTAAGAGAAAATGCCTGGCAGTAACGACCCTGTGGCAAGCTTGATGGAATGGTGCTGGCTTACAGCAGGCTCCAATTCAGCTCACAATGTCCGAAAGCATTCATTGAACAAGGCTCACAGATAAAACACATACGACACAGTTCTTTATAAAAAGAGGGTTTTAGAGGCCAAATGCTGAGAAACCTCATGAGATTACTAAATAATCCAAAGGCAAGTGCTTGGAAGACTGTTTCTTGGGACACAGAGAACCAGGCTGGAAAAATGTCATGGAGACAAGACTCTGGGGATGGAGCCTTCCCCCAGGTCCTGGTTATGGATCAAAATGGTTTTCCCATCTTATTTTCTTCCATCAAATATAGCCCTCCCAGATCCAGTGCAAGGAGTGCCAAGGAGCAGGAGGAGAGGTGAAGCGCCACCTGTACTCAATTCCTGTTGTTTCACCAGTTCCTCACAGTCCACTTTTGCAAGCCAAGGTGACACAAATGAGTTAATTTCCATGGCATACTGAGGCTAATTGGAAACAGTTCTCAGACCCTGTAAAGCATTAAGCTGGGCTGCAAGTGATAATTGCTCACCTGCTGCATGGGCCTATAAGAGTCAGTGCATTAAGTGGCACATGGGGTTTTATCACTTCCCTGGGACAGTGGAGGCTGGACCCTTCCCAGCACCCACTGTACTAAAAGCAAGATACTGGATTAGGCCTGGGGTTTATGGGAACTCAGGCAGAGAGAGCTGGTAATAAGGGGCCAGATTCCAGCTTTCATTATGAGCTCTCTTTTTTAACTCTAGCATGGCTGCGGTTTCCTCTCCTTTCTAGCGTAGCTTGCTTTCTTCTTGAGGAGAGGTTTAGTACTGTGTTGCAAAATAGAAGTACAGATATTTGGAGGTATAAGGAGCGTAAGTATTACTGAAGGATTTAGATCTCTCTATTGCAGGGATTTGACTGCAGAAGTGTTAGAGTCTCTCTTTATTATAAATTCAAGCAGCTCTTATTTTGTAACTAGTCATAACTACCCTCTGCCTGAGTGGGAAGAGAACTACTCATTCCTGAAGTCTGAAATGGCAGCTTGTCTCAGCAGAGAAATATTAGAAATGTCAGAGAATTGAAGCAGGAGTTCACCAGCGACTGAAAGTTAAAGACTAGAATAAAATTATTACAGTTATCCATCAGGGGGATCCTGGTACCAGGATCATCAGCTTGCAGTGTTCAGCAGTAGTTGCAAATCCCATAAGAAGCATTGGGGATTGGTGTGCTGTAAGACACGTGTACCCTGAAGTTTGAGATGAGGCTTAACTTTTTAGAGTAACTATCAAGAGACCATCAGTATTTTTTACTGCTTGAGACCCTGGGAGTTCCTGTCAGGGACTGGGATCTGAGACCATGTTTCCCAGATACATTTTTGGGTGACTATAATAAAATAGCACTAGTTTTAGCTTTTACTGAACAGGTAAATGGATGGCTTAGGTGTGGGGTAGATTTATCATGGCCTAATGACATCAGCTTAATGTGACATCTGAGTGCTTTCTGAAGAAGAATTAATCTCAATGACCTCAGAAATAAAGTTAAAACGGGTGTGGCTTTTCAAAATGACTGATTATCTACACCTTCAAATTAATGAAAACGATGCAAGGGAAAGAATTTAAATGTCTACAGGTAATTAACTCCATCAAAAGTGCCAGGAAATGAGTTTTTTTTCCATGAGGTTCTTACCACTTCTATTTCTGATCCTGGTATTGAAACATAGAGATAAAAATAGGCTCACTTCCAGCCTTTTCCACTGGTGCCTTGACACTCTGGAGCTGAGCCAAAATCCAGAAGCTCAGAGGCCATCAGAAATGTAGCCATGAGTATGTGCCAGAGGCTTGAGACTCTTATTAGATTAGTGTGAGGAAAGGGGAAAGAGTTCTGAGCTGTTCTATTAAGCTGCAATGGAGCATCCTTTTCCCTGGGATCTGTCATATCTTGGTAGTTCCTCATTAATAGTATGTTCCCATCAGGGAGTCCGGGCAGGAATGTGGCTCTTGGGAAAACCCAGATACCAATTCCTAGCTGATGGGAGCTGAGAAGGTCCTCTTATCTGGGAAAACCAGTACAAAGTGGAAAGTATTTCCTTCTAATGAAGATGTTTAAGCATTTCCTAATGAAAGCACTGCTGTAGAGAGAAAAAGGAGTGTCCTGTGCTTGTTCACAAGTAAGAAACATTTTATGGCCCATGAACTTCTCAGGAATGACACATTTTTCAGGTGGTCTGACTGTCAGATGCCTGATTTTGATGGATGATGCTAAGCATGGACATAATCACCATCTTGGTCTCAAAACCAGCCAGTAGGATATGTTAAGATTTTCCAAATGTTTCTCCAACAATAAAAGGAAATGTAAAGTTAATCAAATTGTCATGAGAGATCAGAGCCCTGCAAGGAAGGACTAAGACTGACATTTGAAGTAGAAGCACTAATAAAACAGACGGCTGCTTGCTGATCCTGTCCATGCTTGTGTTTAATTTAAACAAGTTAACAATGAATGGAGTTTGCAGAGGCGGGGCAGGGGTGCTGTCGAAATCGATGTATGTACCAGCCATTTAAAGAAAGCAGAGAAGTGGGAAATCTCTAGCTGCGTGTGAATATCATGCCTCAGCAGAGAGGTTCTGCAAACATCTCTGTTGGCAGGTTTGGGGCAAGAGGCCATTCTGCTCCCAGCTCTACCTTACCTATGGCTTCTGGCTGCCCAGAAATAAGCTGGACAAAGTTAATCCCTGATTCTTTTAGACTGATTTACTGCATTGTGCTCAGACAAATTAATTCTTGCACCTAAACACCAACAAGATAATTTCAGAAAAATAAGGTGAGCTTACCTCATTTTCCAGCTTTCCAATAGTTAATCTCTGATATTCCATACATGCCTGTGTGTGGCTTGCGTGGCCAATTCTCTCTGAAGATCTCCCTCACTGTAAATCTGCTGGACACAAAGACCTCGGGTTGCTCTTAGGAGAAGATACTGAACAGTGAAGTGGAACGTCACGGCCTTGCCTGCTCTCAGTGGTAGACATGATGTCTTGTCAGGCTGATTGTTATGTGTCAGTGTGCTTTTTCCACATGCTGGTGTTGCTAGGAGAGTTGGAGTGAAGTAGCTTTGTATGTGGCAAAGCCATGAACGGCAGCTTTGCTCTCTTTGGGATTCTCGTCACCACACACTGCTCCTTTACCCCAACAACCATTTTGTCTGCAGAAGGTACTTTTTAACTTGAAATCCAAGTGTTCATTTCCTACAGAAACCCTTCAACCACCATCAGGTGGCAATGAATTCATCAGTGCTGCCCTCCAGGCACCAGCCAGATGAGGGGCCTGGACATGAGAAGCTGTTCTGTTATCCATTACTCATCCCCCTAGCCAGCCTACATTTCGTTTTGTTCTGGATAAATATGATCAGGAGGCAGAAGCGCTCCTTCTGTTCCCTGATGCCTTTCATTAGATCCCACCTTGCAAGTGCTGCTTGTGCTGCAGGGCAGTGGGGAGGTCAGGACGGGCAGCCAGGGTGGCCGGCAGTTCAGCCCAGCCCATGGGCCAAACAGATGAAGTGCCTCAACGTGCTGCTTCCCTCCGTGCCCTGCAGCGGCTCCCCAGCCACAAAGCCCTCTCTCTGTGGCACGCCGGGTGACCCCTGCTCGCCTGCCTCTTTGCTCTTATTCTTCTCCACAGTTCCTCCCTTTATCAGATTAACTTCAATTAGTGAAATCAGAATCACATGGAGTGGGGAGGAAACGCTCCAAACACGGCAGATTTCTTTTCAGCCAAGGAAAATCAAGGTGCGTACAGGCTCTCAGAAGGACTTGGATGAGGTTTTGTCTAGAAAACTAACTGTGGTTGTGAAAGCACTGGGGGGCTGTGATTGCATGACAGGGCAAGAAGAAGCCAGTTTGCCCTTTGAGAGATGTATGTGCAGAGGAACCGCACCTACACGTGAAGTGTGTAGAAGCTACAAGCACGTGCCCACTTACATGAGGGAGGCGGAAATGTAGCGTGGGCTCTGGTTGCTTCAGTGATGGATGTTTTTGAATCTTGGGAATCTCTCTGACTAAAGAAATTCTCCACTGCTGTTGGCCAAACTGATTCTGACTGAAGTCTCTGCATGCGACACCTTCATTACACCTCCATGTTTTACACCAGTCCTGGTCTCCCAGCCCGGCTTTACCTGCACTTTTCTCTGAACTAAGTGACTGCCCCGGAATGAATATCAAAGATATTAAAAGATGCAGTACCATATCTTTGCTGTCACTAAAGGCAGGCACATCTTCCAGGGAATCCACATTCCCAAGTGCTGACTCTCTTCTCCCGGGCATTGGCGCAACCGCACAGCTGCAGCCACAGTGGCTTCTAGAAAGTGCCATGAGGTGCTCAGCGCATGAGATTTCACCCCAAAAAACTTACAGGAGTGTTGCCAGGCCTGGGCCTGCCGGCTGCACTGCTCCCTCCCCTGGTTAGGAGTCCTGAATGGGACCCAGTCAATGAGAGCATATTAGGATAAGGGGAAGCAAAAACAGATGAGCAGAATTTCACAATAAAGATCAGGAAGAGCATGGAAGTGAAGTCTCCCTAAATCTGTTCGAGCCATGTAGCATCTCCTGAGAGGAACTGAACTGGATAGAAACACCTTCCAGTGATAATGTGTAGTGGCAATCAAAGATAATGAGAAATTAGACTTCCTGAATCTTTTTCAGTTCATTCTCATGTCTCTGCATAGGTATACAATATTTCATGTACCTACTATTCAGACGATGGAAACATTGTTCAGCTAATGCACTGAAAAAAAAAAAAAAAAGAGAGTAGCTTAACCTCCCCCTCCTTCCCATTCCTTTCTCAGTCTGTTTTGGTAATTGTTTGCTCCCCTTTGGAGTTCTGCAGCACAAACTTTGCGGCATATGCTGCTGCCCACTCCCCCACATGAAGCTCCTGACCGGGGCCACTCCTCCACAGCTAGTCAGCAGTCTCGCCACCTCAGGCATTCCTCTGCTAGGCTGCAGCCATGGCACAGGGCAGGAAGGAAAAAAAAGATCAGTGGCTTGGAAGGAAGTTGACTTTGGTGGCATGGGTAAGACAGTAAGGGTGAAGAAAATCAGAGCGCTATTCAAAATCCAGTAAATGAAGGACTCCATGAGTAGATGTTGGCCACAGCTGTTCTTCACAAGGTTTAAAATAATTTGTGAAACCTCTAGCGGCTCTGGCTGATGTCTCCAACTCAGCACTCTCCTGGACCAATGGAGGATGACCATGAGGCATACAAACTCCCCCTGCCTCTTAAAGTCCCTCTCTCTCCCCAGCTTCTGTAGGTGCAGAGGAAGACAGTGGCACATAATGTGAAACAAGCTTTGCTGCTGATGAATAGTTGTGGCTTCCCTCGGCCATATAGCACCACCAAAACCCTCTCGGGCAGAGTCACAGGGCTCATACACCAGCCAAGCTCTCTGGCTGCCCCAAACCCACAGCACACCTGGGAAGGTCCCCAGGGCTTGAGCTGCAGGCAGGGAGAGCAAGTGAGCACATACTGCCTCAGCTGAGAGGTGGCTGAGGGCACATGCTGGATCAGGAGGGCTCAGCTAATGTACAGTAACACCATCATGCATCTGAGCCCTCCACATGAGTTCCCCACTGCATAAGCCCATGACCTTTTTTATGCTCACTTTTATTAAGGTGATTCATGGACCTCTCACAGGTGCATCTCATATGGGAGTGCAGCAAACTGCCTCTGGCTTCTCCTAGAAATCAGTTCCAGATGTGCTGGGGCAGAGCTCTTCAGAGAAAATACATGTTTCAGGTAAGGCCCAGTCTATGAAAGCTCAGAATACTTCCTACACTGATGAATAAAAGCCTTTATTACACCTACTCTCCTTTCTGACCTTCCTGTTTCCCTTCAATCTTTGTGTAACATGCTAACACAAGCAGTTGTAGTTTCTTCTTATCAGCCCTGTTCACATAATGCCCAAAATTTCATTTGTTTCTGGGAGTAGCTTCCCTCAGTGTCTCTCTGTCCATGTACTTTGAGGCCTTTCTTCTTTCCATCCCTGCCAAGACACGCCCTCCATACCCTTCTCCTGACACATGGTCCTGATGACTGAAATGGTCCTTCAATTCTTGTGGAAACTAAATGATTCTCCTGGTCCATTCAGAGCTCTCCTTGACACATTAGTGACAGTAGTATCGAAAAGCATAGATTTATTTTTATGATCCATGTGAATTTGATATCGAAACTTGATCATGTATCATAAGCAATGCTCAAGGTCCCCACCACTGAATTTTGAGCACATTTTTCCAGCTGTGTTAATGCCATGGCAAAGCTGTGGGGGAAGGCTTTGAAATCCACCCCCGGCTTTGAAGCTGAGACCTAAAATCTGTGGGGTTTGCTTCACAGTAGAAAGACTTCCTCCCTTTTAAGTTTAACTTGGCCACCCTGTGGACCTCTGCAGAGCAAAGCATTGAATGCATGTGGACGTCTTGGTGGGAGACCAGGGCTGAGAGGTGCATCTCACCTTGTTCATCCTGGTGACAAAGCAGGATGAACACTTTGGTCCATGGATTTTCAGTTACCATTGTTAATTGACATGAGGTCATTGTTTTATCAGAAAAAGCCAAGAAATTTGTTTAATGGTGTCCCACACTGCCTTCCACACAACACCAAAAATCAAATGTTCCGGTTTCTTGTAGCTGGATGGCTTAACTTTTCTATTTTTCCCCCTAACCACTTCCATAGTACCACTGCAATGTTAATGCAAGAATCTGTAAGTATAAGGGCAAAGTGAAAGGAATGTAGCTTAATATCCTAGCAATTAGCACAAGGGTTATTGTGCTGAAGGCATTATTCATTTTTAATTATCTGAAGCTGCTGAAAAATTCCTAGGACTGCCTCCAGTGGGATGCATGAATCAAAGCCCACACACAGAATGGTAGCAAGTTGCAAAGGCAAGAGGAGGAGCAGTTGGCCCACTCTCACACGCAGTTTCTCAGCCCTGGCCTGGGACTCCTTGCAGCAGTAGAGAGCCAGCTGCTCGCAGCTGAGACGTGTTTATTTCTGGTGGGCATATTTCTGAGCTCACAAAAGTAAGATAACAAGGAGGAAGGAAACAGGAAACATATCTGCATGTTCAGTCACATTGGTTAATCTGGGCCATGTTTCCTCTGATTTAAAAAAAAATAAGATAATATAATAACAATAATAACTTCTGGGACAGGTTTGGGAAGTGAATTGGACTATGGATGGGGTTGGATTTTTCAAGTAGAAGTGCCACCCACGAGTTAAATACACTTAGTAGGCATATTTTCAGGGTGTTTAATTTAATATGTATATTGATTCACCACACTTGAAAGAAAAATATACATTAGACATGACATCTTCCTGCAGAGAGCACAATAAATTCTACATAATTCAATAAATTATAATCAAAAGATGAATTACAAATCTACTTTCTCCTCTCAAGAGCAAGTCAAAGATGGCAATGTACTGAAACAAGGAAATAATCTCCTCCAGGGTTTGCTTTTCTAAATTTATTAAAATTTAGTTTTCTACTCCCTCAGATTTTACTCTTTCAGCCTAAGAGTGGAAAGACTGCACAGGACTGCACTCAACTGATGAATGCTGTGCGTACAGCACAGCAGGGTCAGGACCATTTTCTGCCCCAGCCTGAGCCGGGGCTCTGCTTGAACCCCACAAGCACAGCTCCTGGGGTGACGACATGTGGGAACAGTGGGACTGGAGGCTGCTCCGGAAGCCCCACTTCCACATGTGTCATCCTCTCAGAAACTACTGTGAAATGCAAGTTTGGGAAGCAGGTGGCAGCTCTTACTCCATTTAACAGTGGATAATGACTGGTTAGAATTCACATTTTTTTCTAAACTGAATTTTGAACAGGGTGTTGTTATTCCAAATGCTCTCTTAATCTCTGTTTATAAGAAAAAATGTATCTCAGCCCTGAATTTTAGAAAGTGTCATATTTTTTAATGGAATAATTTTAGGCTTCTTTTTCAGCAAAAAATAAATGTTCTTTGGGGGAAAAAAAGTTGGTATAAGGATGGAGAGGAAGGCAATATTATCTTAAGCTACATACTTCAACCAGCTTTTATAAGAAAACTTGCTTTTCTGAACTCTTCAATGGGGTACATCTCTCTAGCATAGCAAGGCAAAAAATAGATATAGGAGAAGGACTTTTACTAAGAAAGAAAAAAAACCTCTCTTCACCATTCCATACTGTTATTGATAGTGAGCCACAGTCTGTGAACTTAAAATTCCTTGCATTTGAAATGGTTTGATTTTTTCTGATGTTTTACTTCCAGATCTGACCACCCACATGGGATAGAAAAAGTGGAGAAGAGCGTACAGCTTGCACAAAAAGATTCCTGCAAAAAAAGGATCCTTTATTAGCCATACTGATTACAAGGTATCTCTCTCATGACAGTTTCCAGGATATGTTCAGCACTGCTGCTTGCAGGTCAGAAAATCAGATCAACAGTACAAGTTCTGAGAACAAATTTTCAACATCACTGACTAGAACTGAAGAGTCAAAACTAAAAAATAACAAATCTAAAAGGCTATGGTTTGGTGATTTTTTGTCTTCTAACACAGGAAACACAAATTATTGAAGTTTTTACTATAGAAAAACACTGCATTCTGGAGTTCCTAAATCACACTCCCTTGCATTCATGAGCGTCCTGCAGAGAAGAGATGTCATTTTCACTTGAGAAACAAGTAGATTTGCAGAAGTCTAGTGGGGTCGTCCTCCAAACTCTATAAAAATAGCATTATCTCTGAATTCCTAGATGAAGAAAAGCAAGTCTTTGATTTGCTAATACCACTAAACTTTAATGAAAAAAAGAAAATATGTGTATTAGTGTTTAAAGAGGCACCTAAAGTAATAGTTGTTATTTTGAAAGAGTGGTTTCTGTCCAAGGGTTTGCAAATCACTGTCCACTTTGGATGCCCTCATTCTGCAGTTTATGACTTGTGCCCCTCTAGCAGGGGTTGACATCTCACAGCTAAAGTGGCCTGGACATTTTAAAAAGCAGACCAAGTAATAAAGCAGGGATGAGAAGAATCTTGTACCCATCTACTAATTCTGCAGTCTTCATCAAAGACATCTTTTCAGTAAAACTTAAGCTGTGATACTTTCTCCTGTTTCTCATATCATCAGAGCATACTAAAAACTTATTATCAAGCTTGCAGATATTCCCATCCTGCAAGGGATGAGGTGTCTGAGCTGCTGCTGTCTGGAGCTGGCCCATCCCTACATCCGTGCAGCACTGAGGGTATGTTTACAGCACAAACCTTAAAAGCAGTCCAACCTTATTTAGAAGGTGTTTTTTTTTTTTTCATGTGCTTGAATTTATAACCTTCTTCTCTCAAGCAGAGCTCACCATCAGCACTCCAAGACTACTTCTGTTCCCAAGACAACCTCAGTGTGAGCCCTCTGGTGTTCTCCACTGACTTGCAAGGACAAGGTAGCTCAATCTGCTTGAGCAGCACCTGAGCAAAACTTTGTTGGAGCCTGCGCCACTGGGACAAGCGGACCCTGCCTGCAGGCACAGCTTTAGCAACAGCACAGCCCACCTGCTCTGCTCTGCTGGTACTGGGCAAGCAGGTGTGTTCCCATGTTGGGGGTTGAAGTTCACTTCCACTGTTGCTTTACTGGCTGGAAACCCATTCATCAACCGCCCTTGCAGTGACCACATGCAAATTACCAGCACCAAGGGCTCGCCACTTAGCTTCTCTTTGCTTCCCCTTCTCTCAACAGTGTCAGTCCAGCTGGGACGGTGTTACACTCAGCAGTGTGTTATATCTGTGCAGAGGAACCCTGAGTCTCTTTCATTTCTGAAAGGGGTAGGCTTGAAGGAATAGAATTGCCATGGCTTTTTGAGAAAAGTTGCTTGATAAAGGGTGTCAGGTCTGCAGTGCCTGTGCCTTGTTCTGCCAAAAATGCGAGGTTACAGCCTGCAGAGGAAAAGCTTCCATTTGTGGTGGCAAGGTATCCTCATACCAACCTGAGAGAGGCAGAGCAGAAGTTCACCACACCAGTGACTCCTGGTGATGCTTCTACACATACAAATGGAAGAATCTGGGAGTGAGAGTATCTGGTAAGTATTAGTGTTTTCTCTCTTTCCCTCACTTTCAAACTGATCAATCTAAACAAGGCTCTCAAGGAACAAGAGATCCCACCACAAATGAGAAAATGTAAGATAGAAGTCCAAGTCTCTTCCTTTTTCCAGCCATACCTTTCATGGCTTTTCATGTGTAACTGAGAAATAAAAGTAAACTCCTGTGGAAAATGAATGGTAGGAACATTTGTCCTCTGCAATGGAAAAATTAGGTAGTGAGGGAGTTCTTGTGCCTGGTTTGTATCACCAAAAAAAAAAAAAAAAAAAAAAAAACCACCCAGAGAGGGGCCAGTGGCAGCTCCACTCCTCTGGCATGGGTTAAAGGAGTCTAGTTTGATATGTGATACTGAGGGATATTTCCTTGTAGCTTCCAAACCAGAGAAGTTCTTGTTAAGCTCTTGGAGATGATCCACTACAGAGCAGTCGGAAATCCTGCCTCAGAACCTAGAAAATTTGAGGTTGAAAGTTTCATCTTTTGCCTGTTCTTAATAAGATGAGCAACACTGATTGCTAGGCTTTGCAATATGCCAAGCACAGACTCTTTCCTTTGTTATATATCCCAACAAAAGACAAATGATGAGGGTGAAATGAGGAATATTCCTCTGAAATAATGAGGAGACTGGACATATGAGTGATACCCCTGGTATAAGAACAAGAGCAACTAAAGAGAAATCTAATTTTTTTCTGGAATGGGCAAACAATTCATGTTATTCTAATTGAATTATTGCACTAAAGGACAACTTGAATTGAAGCCTAAGTACAAATGATTCTTGTTTTTCTCTCCACAAATTGCATTGCTGGTTTTAAATATTATGTCCCATTTGCACTGTCAAGTTTGTAGGACTCTGCCATTCAGTGTTGCTATTCTCCTCAATCCCTGCCAGAAGTTCTGGGTTTTGAATTCACTGGAGCCCATCTGAAAATATGCAGTCCCTCGTTGCTGCTCAGCTGGCCTGACTTCATTGCCTCTGGTCCTGCCTGAGACTCAGCCGTAAGAAATGGCAAGCTGAGAAATCAGGCCAAGAAGAATTTGAAGCTGCAGCATGGCAAATAGTTGTAGTCGCTGTGAATTTAAACTGAAGGAAAAGAAGGTAAATAATGCTAGGTCCTAGGAACATCTGAGTTATGAAATCCATGTCACCTGAACAAGAAATCATGGCACAATGGCACATTGTCGCACAATCCCATGACCCACGGGGCATGAGTCAAGACCAAAGATTTACTGCCCCTCTTTATCACAACACTTGCATCCCAACAGGTTCTACTGAGAATTAAACCAGGAAAGTCCTGTGTCTGCAGTTCGAAGTAGTTACGGTTAGGGTTAGCGTTAGCGTTAGGGTTAGGCAAGGGTTAGGGTTTGTGTTTGGTTTAGGGTTAGGCACCCCCATGGTAAGGTTTGGGGTTAGGATTAGGGTTACATTAGGGGTTAGGGTCAGGGTTTACATTGGATTAGGGTTAGGGTGTCTTGGTTTGAAAGACAGGTGTCTTCTAAGGAAGGCAGGAAGTTCCCTTGGAATGGAAAATGCAACCGCCTTCCCTCCAATATGTGATAATTTTGAAATTAAGGGGCTTTCAGGCAAAGATATGGGGAATAGGAACAACAGTTCTTTACTAAGATATATTTCTATATCTATATAAAACAAGGC